>DVQP01003013.1:0-11470 GCA_018231745.1 Danaus eresimus
TTATATATATATATATATATATATAGTGAGTATAATTTAAGTCAATACAATTGTTTCAGATGAATCAGCAGTGTAAGGTGTGCGGGGAACCGGCAGCTGGTTTCCACTTCGGTGCTTTCACGTGTGAAGGATGTAAGGTAAATAGAAACATGTTATTTATTACACACAAAATATATAAAAAATCCAACTAGATAAACGTTATACCGTCTTAAATTTACAACCCGTTATATTAGGTGATGTTCCATATATAATTTAAGAAAAGGCAAACATAAAAAGTATAAGAATAGCGTTTTTATGGTAAAGTCATAAATATTAGCTGTAAATGTCGATCGATTTGAATGCGATTGACGCTTCAATGGCGAAACGTTAGCACTTGATAGATTGCATCGCGGTACAAGGATGTTAGCGATTTTATTGCGCTTTATCGATATCCTATCAGTCGGCCTCATATTATATTAACTAATATAAAAATATTCAAACTAGGATGACCACTCTCTAACTCTTCGATGCTTTCAAACTGAAAGTTGATCTTTTATGCTCAATTATTCCTTTACGTTTTTCATCAGATGTTATATGGCAAGTACCTACCTACTAAGATTTTTATACATTAGTTATTAAATTTGATTTTGTAACACGAAATTCATTGATTGCTTTCCAAGGCATAGTTCTTTAATAACCGACTGTAAAATTTTCTTTTTACACACGTTGCATCACATATAAATCAACCGTATAAAAGTACACACTTAAAGATACGTTAATTGTGAACTGCTGTGCCCGTTTCTGGTGAGCTTTTTTGTGACCGGCAATGTTAATTGTCCGATTACGGATTTTAACGTTGACTTCATTGTTTTTCGTAATTTTAAAACATCGCTAATTCGCACTCGAGTTCACATTACATGACATGCATTTAATATTGAGCTTTTTACGTCGCTTTTATATGGAGCCTTTGAGAATAATTTCTACTTAATTGACGATTATATACAACTGCTATTAAAATTATAATAGCTATTTTACTTATTCATAACTATAAGTTTAATTTTAAAGTACATAAAATATTTGCTTGTTGAAATAAATTAAAATAATTTCAATGCTCATATTATCTTTGGTTCAATCAAAAGTCTACAGTACAACATTCAAACAATAAGCATAGGGCAAATATATTTTTAAAGGGTTTACTTTACAGAAAGAAAATTTATACTTTGATATATTGAAAATGTATTAAAGTAATAAATATATATGAATAGACCCGCTACATGAATCAAGATCAGGGAGCCACAACAAATTGTCGTAGCAGGCAATTTGCTACCCGAATCAATTTGCTCAGTTTTTGTCGGGTAATGTCGGTCGATTCAATTTTCAGTTAAGTGCATAAGACGCCTCCACAGGTTTTGCACTAACGGGCGCAGTCCGAGAGAAATGATCCGCTAGAAGTTTATAAAAATATAACTTAATATTTACGGAAGTTTGCGAGTTTGTTAAATTTTTATATATAATCAATATATAAAATCGCTCCATAATTTATGAACTACCGTTTTAATCACCTCTTATCAATGACAAAAACACGTAAATTTAATTCTGTCACATATAACAACTAGCATAGATTAGTTTTTATAACATTAAACGAAATACGAGCTACGTTAGGAATTTACATTCATATATGTATAGCGTATAATAATATGGCACACGGAATTCACGACGTAACCGAAAAAACAATAAGGCTTGATTTGGCGTGACTACGTTTCCGTTTTTTTACGATTGTTATCTCCGTCCGTATCAGTAATTAGGCAAGTTTTCAACGCATCACATCCACAAGTCCGCCATACTGTCTGTATGATTGACACAATTAAATAAAATAATCTCCGCAGACGATTAGGTGTTTAACATAAATAAGCATTTATTTAAATTAATTTCCACATAAAGCTGATTTATTGTGAACAGTTAACACGACTTTAACTCTTAGTGTTATAATATTGTAAAGTCACTTGCTGTTATCTTATACTTTTACATTTGAAAATTCAGAACACAAATTATATTTACATACCGCCGTTCGGCAACGAGTTTACTACATAGTAAATATTTAAAGGGTTTTTAATACACTTAAATTCTATGGAATGAGGATGTAAGTTCAAGATGAAATCTTGAGTATAAAAATATAAATTCGTAATAGGTGTGTTAAAAAATTTAACATTAAATATATTAAAGACCGCCCGTGGTTATCTCGTATATTTTATTAATTAATATTTGAATTATTAATGAGTTGGTTCGTGAAGATGTGACACATTCTATTTATGGTCCATTTGATGCCAACTCGAGCAAAACAACTAAAATATTATTGAAATTTCTTATCAATACGAGGTTATTTAGATTTTTTATGTATTTTATTAAAATAATCACTCCGTGAGTTGTTCGACTATATTTTTATACGTTTTGAAAGAAACGGAAAGTCATGTATATGAAAAATAAATTATATGAAGGAAAATAATTCATTTTAGTGTTTGGTTCCATGAACTACTTTATTTAAAGACGACTCTAAGCATCTCTTATGACATATCAAATGACATATAAATGTTACGTTTGATGTTCTAATTTTAAAAATGTATTAAAACAATCTACTCTCAATACATAATGTAAATTCAGAGTAACAAAAATAAAACTTATATTATTTTATACGTACGATAATTGGAGCACGATATTTAATGTACAAATTAATCTAAATCATAATACAAACATGTCTGTCTGAGTACACTACATCCAATAACATCTGATAAGGATCTAAAAACGCAAATCGCCGTCAGAGTGATTGACACAGAACGTAACTTCTCAATATATGTATATATAACGGAGAGTGAATATAGTCTTAGAAACCGTACGCTATAATAACGAACGGAACTATTGCTATGACGCACCATCGTAACTTCATTTCAATTAGGTAATGCAGAAGTAACTTTACCAAGAATGTATATTGCATAAATTACACTTAAAACGTCCCACTTTTATTGTTCTATATTAAACGGTATAAAACAGAGATGTAAGATAAATAAAATGATATTATTTATGTACCTCTAATAGTGGTATCGACTATTAGCCAGTTATTTACGCCGATTGAACCCTGTCAGTGCTATATAACGCAAAGCTAATATATTATATGTAATAAACAACAATAATTTGGTGCTGAATTATAGGAAATTAAATTCTCTTGTATTATCACCTAAATTATTATAATTTATAGCTTATTAGGTAGTAGGCTTTTAAGGCTTTCGCCATTGTGGTTAAGAATGATAGTAAATTGCGTACATGAATCACACAACGGCCAAGGCTTTGTTTAAAAACGAACTAAATTTAACAACCGGTCATTAGTTTGAACTAATGCGGGGAAATGATGGTGGTGCCATAACATTTATCATTAATTTATTAATAATTACAATATAAGAAGCACCTAAGTTAAATACCAAATGAGCGAGTAACAAGCCAATGAATATCGTATTCATACATTATTCATGGACTGTAACTATATTATACATCATTATGGTATCCAAAGCGCCCGCTGAGATCTGTAATTTTAATGCTCTTACGCCATTTTAATATCAATCTGACCATATCGTGATCATGGACACTTTCGTTTAGGTTTTTTTCTCTAACGCGGATAATTTCCTTCCCGACGTTGTATATTTAGTGGTAGATGTCAATCGAGAGCCGAGTGAAAGTGCATCAAATACATCGATAATGTTAGCCGAATTCGATCGTAGTTAACGTGTCACAGTGCTAACTTTCGTTTCCTTTGTGACACGGACGGTAGGGCGTTGTGATGTCGGGCAAGTTGAATCGTTCATTAGACTTACGAATTGTGACGCTAACGGTGGCTTGTGATTTTCTCTGATTGGGTCTATTGTTGAGTTTTGGATGTTCAAATAGAATGCTCATTAAATTCAGACGGTTTGAGAACTATCGATCATTATTGTGAAATTTGGAACGAGACTGGATTATGAGATTGTTAGACTTTGTCGGGATGACGTGCGAATTTAATGTAGTCGTTAATAATTATTATATACATACGTTAAAAAACTGAACAATGTGTGTCTGTCGTTTGTGCGTCCGTCGATCACTTTAGTTAATTTATTTCAATCCCAAACACTAACAAGAACTTTAGTGATATTGTAATAATTTTTGATTTACTTAATTTATAATATGAATTTTATTTTATATTTCAAGTTGATATTTCCTGTTTCACATAATTCTTGCAAAATAACTTTCTGTCCAAATATCTGCGTTATATCTTGAATACAGCTAAAAATGTGAATGTTTAAGGAAAAAGATAGACGCATCACTGAATGTAGATCACAGAGTTTGGTTATGAAAACTTCTCAGTAATCTGACTCACACTTAATTGATTACCGGAATATATTAAAATCTCAACTAGTTTGTCTGTTGAGTGTTTTAAATAGGAATTAAAAATCCCTTGAGACGTGATCGTCTTAATGCTAATTTAATTTTGATGTAATGTCGTAACTGTTTTTAAAATAACTAATATATTAAATTCATTAATGGAGCTTATTCCGTTGTATTAAGAGCTTCGATGTATATCGCTAGGCCTATCAAAAGTATAAGAATTCGCGCACACATGCGACAACATTAACAAAATATTAAAACTATATGGAAATAACATATATGGAATAACATAATTAAAATTTAAAATTATTAAAAAAAATGGGACTGATGTTTGGTAATATATGATGAGTAAAACGTATTAACCTTATAAGACGCATGTCCGCAAGTGTGCGTTACACCTTAATGACATGAGATTTCGTATTTATCGTCACCTTTCTCGGAAAATAACTGGGAATCATAAATAAGGTTGATGTAATTGTATCAAATTGTTGGCTCACCGACCTACCGCGGCGAGATCGAATTTAGCTTCTGATTTTTTATTAATTTCACATTACATTAAAGTTATTTTTCTTATCCCTATCATCTTATGTTGTACAGCCGTCATTGTATATCAAATGCTATGTGTAGTATACAAGTGCGGTTTAGTGTTCCGATCTTAATTCATAGACAAACTTGAGTTATATATTGTTTATTACATTATAAAAAGGCGTAGGCAATGAAGTTCAGTCGGTAGCCTCTCGTTTAATATGTAAAAATGTTATGTGGGCGTAATTAAATATCTAATATAGCAGAAAATACGAATACGAAAAATATTTATATAATGATAAAAGATCGTTAGCGAAGAAGATAAATATTTAATTGAATTCATCGAGACTCAAGATGAAATCTAATAAAGCCTATAATGTTTTATCTTTAATCAACTACATCCATTGATATTAAGACCGAACCCCTTTACTGTAATAAATATAAATGGTATAATGCCGCCGTTATAAAACAAAATAGAATTAATGTAAACATGTAGTAACTCACATAAAAACACATATAAAAAATTTGTTCCATCTAAAAGGACCACAGATAAAACAAGTTAGGACTAGTTACACATATACGGAACCTATTATCATTCAAGAGACATTACTCTGTTTCACTGGGAGGCTGTTTACTCAGCAGGTGACAGAATGCGCGGCGCATTACATGTAGGGCGAAAACAATCACTGTTTTACAATTACAAATAAAGTGAATAATTTAAACTAAACCCGTTCTCATTCCATTGGATCAGAGGAGAAAACGTATAAAAACAAAGTAATTTATATTTCATTTTATTCACAATAACGCCACATTGCAACATTCGGCGTGTTTTTTTTTGTAATTTTCTCAATAATTTGGCAAAATTTCGAATTCTATTCCACTTGCCAGCGTGCATTATTTCCTGAAAGGAATTATAATTAACAAATAATAAATTTTTATCTACGAATAAGCGGTGGAGCAATAAGAGAGATTGCTCTTCACCGCTCCAGTAAAACTAAAACCGAGCAGAGGCACATAATGTAGTTGTTAGTTCAATTTGTAATCAAGTCACTAAACATCGAAGCACAAGTTAACGACTGGTCGGTCCTGTCAGCGATTACTGTTCGGTGTTAAACGACTCAGTTTAAAATTATAAACGTCTTATTAATAACATGGCGTTGCACACGTCATAGCAACGTCAGTGGCGCGACGACGCGTATAATTTGTTTAATGTGCGCACGCGCAACCAAACGCGCCCTGTTCTGTGAACAATCTATTTAATAACTGTATAATTTACAGTCCTTTAGCTTGTTATTACATGGGACTTCTGTTATTAGAATTCCTTATTTTGTATCATAAAACGGTAAAAACTATGTTAGTTTCAATGAAAGCAAAAGGTTTATCAATTCGTTATTGATTACTTTGGATTTAATTTATGAACAGCTATTAGTTACTTGTCCGGGGATTTGTATGTTTTATTGCGTCATTTACTTTTTTAAATTATTAATATTATTGATGATGTGTTTTGGGTGTAATTAAAATGTTCGTAATGTATTTGTTGGATATGACTTTGAATGTTCTGGTTGGTCGCCGAGTATGAATGAAGAAATTTTACGGTTGAGTATTTCATAATAGGATTCATGTAATAAACTATGTTTCAAAAAGACTTTTCTTATATTTCTCATCTACAAACGGTTTTTCCGGAAGGTTGTGATAGTATTAACATACAAATCCATTTAATCAATAACAATGGCAATATCCATAGTGGTTACATTTAATGTAACTTGTGTTAACAATGGACACTAAATTAATAATTATATAATACGGTTATAGTATGAAATAATTAACTGTTCCTTTGATACCATTTATCAGTTGAAGACAAAAACAAAGACGTTGATGGTGGTCCCACTAGATGGTGTTTGTTACTCACGGCTAAGTTTTCTACATAAATTTTCATCGGTTGAATGATGTGAAGCTTTGGTTAAAAAACAACAATGAGGTTACATTTGATTATTATAAAACCGACTGCTGTTATCACTTGTTGCGTAACATACCGTTAGTTGTAAACCTGATGCCATTCTAGGCTAAAGGTATGTTCTATACGGTGTTTAATCTATTTTATACTCACATTTGTTGTATTTTATCAGTTTATTGAGGTAAATTATAGTTCTCCAATCATATCTCGACCACATATATCCATTACTATATCCATTCTTATTCGTTTTTGATAAGACGACGCCATTTTTATTTATACAGAGCAGTTAGTGATAATGGATCGCTTCCATGTTTTTCTTTAATCGATTCTTTTAGATTTAACCAAAGTTATTCAGAAAATATTCGTCGCTAAGAATTAATTGAAGCTAATTTTGATATGTTATCTCTATATTCAAAACTCTTATTAGTTATTCTTTAGTTCCAATTAGTTCGTCCTTTCAACAAGATAACACTTTAGATATATCTCATGATTAAATTGTCCTCAGTATCTTCTGTCGTCGTTTCGCCCGACTCAAATGCACCTGATTCGTGATTGAAATGCAAACAATCGATTACATTCAATATAAAGCCTCATACAAGTACATTGACCCATTAATCTACTTACACTTACATAATAAACTCGTCTAGGGAATAATAAATGACGTTGTCTTCATTTTTACCGCGTGCTCTGCGGTCACCACAGGCTCTAATTATTAATATGACGAGCAACCTAATATGGGCTCTATCATGTTTTTATAAGATTTAATTTGCTTTATAACACACACTGAAAGGATCGAATCGGTATAAGGTGCTCGGAGCGTGGCGTTAAGTTGAGAACACTGGATGAATTTTTAATTTATTACTTGTTAGGGTTGGCGATGTTTTATTAATTTAATATTTTTTTTTATAAATTGTATGGTATACAAATATTAAAGATTTTTTTTTTTATTTTACTATAACTTTGATTTTATCGAATTATATAAAATTTTATCTAATGACTTTCTAGTCATGCATACATTATGTTTAAAAATGTTATTGTTATATGTCTATAAAAGACGCTTATACTGTTAGTCCTTACGCTGCCAAGAAAACATGCTGACCAGTGATTGAATCTCATCTGACATAAAATTAATAGCAATTCCATCATTTGTAAACATATCAAAGTTACCGAATTAGAAGCAAACCCAGGAAGATAAGCGTTAAATTTTCAATAATCATAGTTACAAATTATTGCATAGAAATAAATCATTAAGGTCTCAATAAAATAAATATTGTATCAGAGTGACAAGTCAAGTATACACACAAAATAAGTGACCTTCTTACTAGCATCGCACACAGGTTTTTATTACAAGGATTTGTTTTAAATAAAACCAATAATGTTACGCACTTGACATTATAGAAATCAATCAACATAACGTCATTACTTCAATGTCCGAACATTGTTAGTCGCCGTACGTACACTATTGACATCCAATGAAAAACTTTAAGATGTGACTCTAATAAAATTTGTATTGAAACTTTATTATCAAAAAAAAATGTTATTTCATAATAGTCTTGTTTTCATTACTCTATATTTAAAAGTCTTAATGAAATCTGATAGAAAATTGTTGATAATGCTTTAATGTAAGAATGAATTATGAAAATATTTGTTAGATTTTAGATTGTTAGTTAGATTTAAACCTTATTATTTTGTTCCAATAGGGATGTACACCTTATAATATTATCTGATTTATAAATCACAGTATAAGAGATAGTGAAACAATGGTTTGTGTGATTGTCATCGAAATGTATTCATTTGATTGTGCAAAAACACCGCACGCTCATTATTCCGTCTGATTCTCTACTGAGACATATTACGAATTATCAAATAGATAAGACTCACTACATGATTTGAAGCTTTATAAGCTTTCATTCCCAACTATATATACACTGCATGTTTGTTTAACATACTATAGAAGAGATTACACACTATGGTAAAATGTTTTATCTGATATAATTTTGCTGTTTGTTCTACTTTTTTAGCTGTGACGTGTTAGTAAATTTGTTTTTTGATCCAAACTGGTTCATTTAATTCTATATTATGCGTGAGTATTTTAGAAACTATCACTATAATGCGGTTTTCCGTAAGCTTTCGAGTTCAAATAAACGTAATGCTCTCGCAAATAGCAAATATATTTAAACTTTATATAGAATAACATAGAAATGTCATAAAATCAACATGGGATGCTTTATGTGGCTTTGCACGACTGTTCTAAAACGTACAACATCTACAATCGATTGCAGCAAATGACGTCTTTATGAGAATTTGACACTCCAGTGTTAAGATAAGCGCATGCAATATTAATCCTTGTTTGTTTCGAGTTGAGATCTGCTTACGAATTGCACGAAATGAGCACGCGCGCTTTTAGGGTTGACTCTCACATAGTTCAACCTCTGAACATAAGTATAGGTATATGTTTTTCATCACATGAATATTTAATGAACTCACAAATAATATGTGGCTTGAAATGTTAGGTATTACAATTTACACGATCTATGACGGGAAGAAGTTTAATTTATTAAAATTATCAGCCCTATTACAAGATACTGAAGGATATATCGCTGTTCAAATGCTTTCAACTTACCGACGTCACATATTGGCTTTGGAAACGGCATTGTATTTTAATTCCAGCGTGTTAAGAATCAGCAAAACCATTTGTACAAACACTTGATATATGAGACAATCGATATAAAGCCTTATAGCCAAGCATCAAGGTCCTCAACACGGTTCTAATTAAAATATTCATTCAAAAGGTAATATGCTAAAGTTATTGAAAGTTACAATGGATTAAGATGAAGCTGGTATATTAGGGTTTTATTGGCTGCCTTTCAGTTGGTTGATTTATGTTGATTTCAGTCACATCTATATAATACAAGCTCTCGATACACCTCAATAAGAGTTATTTTGATTAAAATTATTATATATGTCGTATAGTAGCTGTATACTGAATTGATTTATGTTACTTTACCTATGTCCTATAAATTTATTCAACATTGACAGATATTTACATGCGACTTGATTCGTATAAATTAATTCGCTAATCTTCCGTAACGGATTGTAAGTTGAGTGTGAGAGAAATGAGTATATGTTTTATTTTTGTTTTAGTAGTTTTTTGTCTTATAGTGTATATATTAATTTTGTTTTAAATCATTTATAATAAAGAGGCATATGCAAAATGTATACACATCATTATTTAAGGTTATTATCTAATATGATCATTCATTAGTTTTTCAATTCACACTCCGAAGGCAAATATAACATGAAATCTAAATGTGATTCAATAATCACAATGCATGAATGCAAAAATAATAAATTAATATTTCAACTATTTCAATGCAAAAAATATGTAAGATTTATTGGTTGATTGGTTATCTTGAATTGATGGTTAAATACTTTCATTCTTATAGGTGTAAGTTTCTTTAAAATAATTTTGGTTGATATAAATTATTTATAGATTTATGAATATATTTGAAGAATTCATTTACATGGCAAATGAATGTTTTAAATGTTAGATTCTACGATTAAATGAATTTATATGCATGATATAACATTTGTTTTTTTTTATTTAGATTTAGGAACCTTATATTAAACCTCAGCTTCCATTCATGTGTAGATTGTTATACTTCATATGACATAGAGATCCGATACATTTGTTTACAGCATAGAATACAATGAAGTCATAGTTCATGAAACTCCGGTGAAACCTTCCATAGAACAAATATTGAGTATCACCTCCCGCGTCGGCAACGCATAACAAGATCTTACCAAAACAACATAACGGCCCACTAAGTGGCTGTAGGTGCAAACAAGGGAATTATAGTTGGTTTAACCCGCGCTACATAGCGGCGGACGGATTCACACTCTATCCTGTAAATATACGGTCGTTAATGGAATGTACATTGTCAACATTGTTTGCTTAACTAATGAGCGCTCAGAACTGAGTACTTGTAATCCGTGGTCGCTTGTCATTAAGGACAGTATCTATGTGGTTTTTTCTTTGACTATAAACCAGTTGCGGTATTCTAGGAATTAGAGCTAGTTAGCGTGTGCTATGGATGCACTTTCGTTTGGCCGTACGTTCATCATCGCTTCTCATATCACGATATTAGCTCTAACAAGATCAACATTGTGGCTATAATAGTTTAGAGTTTGCTTAGAAAATAAGCAATTATTCTTTTTGTTTTTTCATTATTATTTTTCAATGTTAAATAATAAAAAATACATAATTTCAAATAAAATTAATTTCACGTTTATAACAAGACCAATGCCAGAAAAGTCTATTTCTTGTATGAGAAAAAGAAATAAGACACACAATGAAAACATCTTTGTAATGAATTCATATGTGATATCCAACTAACTGACTAACTCATCACCAGCGACTAATCACTGAGAAATATTTACAACATCTCTTACAATTAATTAATCTCAAAATTATTTAGAACTGATTTCAATCAAGATATAATCCGTGTGAAATTAATCCAACTAATCAACTGTTTGGATTTTTTGTACAATTTTGTTTACTGAACATTAATTTTATTTTTAATTATGGTTTCAAAAAAAAAAAGA
>DVQP01003014.1:0-11468 GCA_018231745.1 Danaus eresimus
ACACACACACACACACACACACATACATATATATTAAATGACGTAATTTCAAACATCATATAAATTTGGCGACTATTAATTTATTATAATCTAACCCTTAGTACTTTGTTTAAACTAAACACTGACAGTATTCAAGTCACAATTTGTTAATCAATTACATAACGATACACGGACCCAGTAATGGGATACGTTTTAATAATCGTTCTCATAATGAAATCTCGTAATAACTGTATAGTAAACTAAGTCCAAGTAAGCATCGCCACACTTCTTACGTAGCGTTAACAGTTTTTTTTTATCCGTAAGTCATTGAACATAATAAAATATCGCAAACTTATACTAATAATACCAGTAGATTAATAACGTTAGGATGAAAAAATATTTTGTTCCTATATAGAAATATGTGATCGTGTGACTATATCATTGACAGTCATTATAAACTTTCAAACTGACAGTATGGCGTAAGTAATTTTATTGACATTGTATACTTTATCAATGAATCATGGTTACATTGCCGAAATATGAGTCTAGCTTAGTTAGGACTAGACCAGATTCGATGTAGCAATACTAGGCCCCAATAACACAGCTGGTGACCCGTTCTGCCACAAGTTTGTATTTTCCTAGACATATAAATACAAAAAACACTCTAATATATTTTAAAAATAACATAAGATAGACTCGTCATCAAAATCTATACAGATCTGAAATATCTATAAAGATTTGGAAGGTAAATTAAATAATTAACAATGCATAAGTATTTCATATATATATTCTATCAAATTTCATCACATCTCAACTTATTTGATATAACATAAATATAACATTTAATATCATCTCTTTTTGAAGTCGGTAAACAGATCATAATCAATAAATTTAACAAGGACATAAGTACTTTAGAAAGCCCATAGAAAACCAGTATGGGCGGACATTTTGTAATCAGAGTTGCGTTACTACAATAAATAAAAATATATATTCAAATCATTCGTCTATTTAATATAAGAATAATTAATTAGATCTCTGCCTCTTCCGAACAACTTTATTTTCTCATTTTTTTGTTTATTGTATACTAAATATACCAGTAAGAATGATTTCTTCACCATCATCAGCCTACAGCTACTGCTGAGCAAAGGTGTCTTATTCTATGGAGAAGATTATAGCATTTATCATCACGCTTGCTCAAGGCGGCCTGGAGATTTCAAATTTATAATTTGAAATTATAAGTCCAGGCTTCCTCAGAACGTTTTCCTTCACCGTCTGTCAGTGGTGTCTAAATACTCTTCGAACGTACATATGACTAGGAAAAATCACATTGGTACTTGCCAGGTCTCGAACCCGCGCCCTCATGCATAAGAGGCGGGCCCTTAACCTCTCGGCCACCATCGTGGTGGCCAACTTATCACAATCATTCAATTGAAATTTCTTACATGGTTTTCAAAAAATACACATTAATTCACGTGACCCCTTAATTCATACAAACGGGCTACATTTCTATTGCTACGTAATTTTTTTATCTTACTTTTGCAATAAAAATGACAATGTTCTTATAATCGTCTTGTCTTTATTTCGTAATTCTTTGTCTCACGATTAAAATCTCACGGGGACTCGCAATGTTTGTTTTTACACAATATAACTGACATTTAAACTGTTTTTAAATAAAAGATCTCTAAGATTTTTCCATTCAAATATTTCAATTCACTTGTTAACGTACAAAAGTAGTTAAGCAATTTGTCTTTTTGACGAAATAGCAGTTACAAAAGAAAGTAAATATATAATGTTATTACGTTAAAACTTTGCATATTTAAAAAGCCCTGTGCACCAAACTTAATATTAAGAATATGTAAATTGGATATTAAAACTTATTATTTAAGGTTTAAATTCCTATGCATTACTTTCGTATCGCCAATTGCAATTGCAATTTAAGTGCATTGACTTACCCACTGACATAATTATCTGTCTCCCTCTCACAAGCGAAATAAGCATAAGACTTTCCCTTTCACTCGTTTCACAAGACTTTTCCTGTAATGTTCTTTGCTGTTCGTAAAAGCTTTTGATTGGTTTTTATAATTAAATACCTAACCAAAATACATTAGAACATTGACGTTGTTTCAAGTTTAAGTTATTTTGCTACAATTTGTTTTTGTTTCTGGCCAGTTCGCGTGATTTTAAGTATTAGAATTAAGTTAAACCTATAAAACCTTATTCATACAATTAATATTTACAGAATATAATAACATTCAAATATTTTCTTAAATCTAGATCAACATTATTCCGCAATCCACGATCCGTTCACTTTCATTACAAACAATAAACAGATACCGGTCAGCAAAAGTGAAATGCCATTAAGAAATAAAAGAAAAAAAAACAATCGAGGTATTAAAAGAAAAAAAAACAATCGAGTATTTAGAATTCACACATAAGATGCTTATTAAAATTTGAAATTGGAACATTTGTTCCTCACCATAACGTCATTAAAATTTAGGTCCTAAGTAAAGGAAATAAAGTACAAACTTCAATGACATACTAGAATAATAGGATCGTGAGAACAAAACATTGTTCTGTTTGGTCAGTTTGACGGGTGCAATTGTTACAATTCTGTGGGCAAAGAGATAAAAATAAATGGTCTGTTTTGATATAATTAAGATTTTATGGTGTTATTCTTAATACATTTTATAGAAGCGGAAGGTGTAACTGTTTATGTCAACGGAACCGTGATTTTGTGTACAGTTATTTTTGCATGTGACATTGCATTTTGTTGAATCTTAGAACTTAGCTTTCTCTAAACGCCGTTTAACTGTTAAAGTTAGTTTAACGGTTAGTTTTAAGTTATATTTGATTAGCAGATTTGTCTTAGCTAATAAATCTATGTTTATAATCTATTTTTATATATATAAAACTATCAATTTCAAAATGTCCCATAGTTATATGAACCCGGATACTGTGATTTACGTGAAATAATTTTAGTTTTCTCGTTAAGAACTAACAGATGTACATATAAGATTAGCCTTTATAACACGGCCTAATTATGCTAAGACTCTAAAAATGCAATTAGAAAGGAGGTCTTTTCCCAGCTATGGGACACATTTAACGTCAAGATGGCGTCGACCTCTTTGGATGTCGGCCGCCATTTAAATGCGTGAAGCGCACGCGGTTTCCGGAGAAATTGCACCACGATTAGGAAGACATACAAACATTATATGAGACATGATTATATATATATGAATTATATAAAAGTCTTATGTTTATAGAAAAAAAATAGTGAAAGAGATGTGTCAGTAAAAGTAATTCGTGTGTAAACGCCTTTATATTCTATAAATGAAAAGCACATTTATATTTTACTATTTACTTAAAATGTGTCACTATTAAAATAGCAATAACTTAGTAATAATATTATTGCATTATATATTTTTTTGTTATTTATAATTAAATATATGCTGGTGGTCTTGATTCTTTTTACGGAATTGTCAGACAGTGGGTCACTACGGGCCTTGAATAAAAGGATGTTTGACACAAATACTATGAATCTGATTCGAAAACATTTCCGAATGAAATGTAACATTAATATGCGACTTAAATACATATGGCATAGAAAAGTGGGACATTTTGATATTGTCGATTTATGTAGCGTCACTGTAACGTAAATTTCATTTGGTTTCAATAACTTGGGGTGACCCTTTGAGATTATTTGTCTTAACAAATTCAATTTTGACGTGTTTCCCATACTAACATTGAATTTTAAAATAAAAAAAATATGTTTTTGACAGAGTGTAATAATTAAGGCGATGAACAGAATATTTTTTTCTTTCTAATAAGGCTTGCTGCAGACGAAGATCTATTAAGTAAGTTATGTAGGCGCATGTAACGCAAGCAATATAGACCGCACTCATGTTACAGAGTATTTCATTATAATTTCATAATAAATCTCATACGACCTTGTCCGCACTTTCTAATACATCTGGGCTGTGACGAAATTAAATTCTAGCGAATGCATTTTTCCATCTCGGGGTCGTGTGTTTTTACGCCCCTGTAACTTGGCAACGATGACGTCACTATAAATACCTCCCAGGTTCACTCAACCGGATATATTCATTCATTCTTCTGTTGTTATTAACATATGTTTGTTTTTAATCGACGGGCTGCTGCTTAAAATGTCTCTACTGTAATACATCGACTATTTCCTCTAAAAGCCTTTTAACATGTCTCGAGGCTGTTTAGTTATAACTTTTTGATCATTAATTATTTTTATTTTTCAGAAATCAACGACAATGAATCGATAGATGTATCAAGAGTTAAAAGAGAAGGGGTCCCCGAGAACAGGGGTATGTTATAAGACTCTCAGCACTAATAAAATTGTAAAATATGCCTGATATAATCGTTCTCTATCTTATTTTATCTTATATCTTATATCTCTGTGTTATTTCTATCTTTAATGATTATTAATCTTTTTTTATTATTTACATCTAATAAATTGTAAATTATCAACACCTGGAAGGTGATTATTCGTTACATTGATTTTGCTATTCACTCCGAAAATGAATAATCACCTTTGTTAGACTTTTATTGTAAATTTTATGCTAACATATCAAACTTTCCGCTGCTCTGTTATTTAACTTAGAATACGTATCTGTCCGTATAGCGTTATTAATTGTATGTTTTTTTTTCTTTCTCTTTCAAATCTAATCCCCGGTCCTGGTCGACTCGGAAATCAATGGACTTTGTATAATAACGCACCTCAATCCCACCTATGACATGACGAACACGATCACAACACAGACCTGACAGTGCTGCTTGTGAACGACCAAAAACGAAACGACTATAGCAAAAGCGGCCGATATCACAGTGTGAAACCACTTATCGGACTGCTGACATCCACAGCGAGGACTTTTATACAAGATGGAGTCACAACTGAGTACGCGACTCAGATTTTGGGAACGACTCTAGACAACGGGCGCATATACGCGCAGCTTCTAACAAAATCATCCCTAGTTCTATACAATAAACCTTCGAATGACGATGACTCGGTTATTGTTCAGCCAACTCGGGCACATTCTGTTTTCGATGGGGAGTGGAACGTCAAGCAGGATTTGGGTATTATCGATCCTGACAAGTTCGTCTTAAAGAATACAGATTACTTAGCGCCTAGTAGTAAAATGGAAATAGTATATGCTAGTAGGCCCGCTCAAGAAAATTTCAAATCTTGGAATCCACCAGGATCGTCTGATAGTCAAGTTGAAAATCAAATTTTAGATGAACCCACAGCACGTAAAGTACAATCCTATGGCGGAGAACCGAAATTTGAAGTTTATAATTATCTTGACGGACCAACTATCGAAAATGATAAAAAGCTTGAATATATGCCTGTAATTAATAATGTAAATAACCTTTACCGTCAGAGTAAAGCTTATGAACCAGTTACCGAACCATTTGTACCAGATGCAAATAAACAGGAAGATAAGATGAGTGAGTCGAACATTGTTAAAGTTAAGCCTAGTTATGATCTGCCAACATTCACGATTAAAAACGAGTTTTCACCAATATTTTATTATATTGACAATGTCGAATCTCGGCGTCAACCACAAGAATCCTTGCCTCAAACTAAACAACCTAAAAAATTGTTCGGTCAAAAAAGTGAATCGCGACCCAAAAAGACCTTTACTTACGCCGGTTTCGCTGATTTTACGACTGTTGTTGGCGATACGGTAATTATATTTACACCAAATACTGAAACAGTACAAACTCCTAGACCAGGTGAGGTTAATGTCTTCCCATCGGCCAAACCTGTGGATAAATTAGCTACTAAAATAACCTTTTTGTCCGCCGACATTCCTCTTGCAACATCGACCTTTAAGCCTCATGAAGTTGATTCAATCACGAAAGTACCTTATTTCAGTAACGAAGAAAGCGTAACAGAAAAAGTTTCTTCAGCTGAGGAACAAAATTTAAAAAAAGCTATGTATGAAGTGGATGATAAAGTACCAGACACTGTTAGTGTTCAATACAATAATAATTTCGAATTGAACGTAGATGTGATACAACCATCAGAACCTGGATATACCACGACAGAAAGTACAAGAGTCACCGATGACCTAGAAATTAAACAGGTTAGCGATTTGAACTTTAAAGCTACGGACCCTTTGACATTCTTGAGTCCAACGAATACTGTCGTCGAAGAGCCTAAAGAAACAGTGGTGACAGAGGAAAAATTAAGTGAAATATTAACAAACTCTGAGGAGGAATCTGAAAATACCGCTGCTGAAGTAACTGAAAAACCTGAAGAAGAAGAGGAAGAGGATGACGATACTCAAGAGACAGAACCAGACATTTTAACAACAACTGAAAGTGGCCATAGTGATGAATCTTATGAAATAGAAACTACAACAGAAAATAAATATGACAAACATGAAGAAGTCTACTGTAGCGATGGCCTTGAAACTGAATCTACTATGACGACTGCATATAAAACTTTGACATATTTAACAACTTATTTCATTCCATTGGAAAGTACAGATACCACTACATCTATAAAGTCTGACGTTGTTGTTGAGAGTGACGTTGGTTATATTACTAATTATATATGTAAAACCAATTTAAATATTGTTCCTACTTCTGTGATAGCTTCTGAGCTGGATAATACCCAAATTACCAATATTGAATCACCGGAAGTAGTAACTGATGATGAAGTTAAAATTTCTGCCAGTAAAGATATGGATACTCAAACTGAACGAACATCAGAAACAATACCCAATGATTATAAAGAGGTAGCAATTGTTTCCGAAGATGATGAAAAGTCTTCCGTTGAAAATACTAAAGAAACAACACCACAGGATAATGTACTGCAAGAAGAACCTTCACAGACCACAACAACCGAACGTGTTTCTACAAGTCAAAGTCATATTGAAGTTTCTGTAAGTACGGAGAGCACTCCAACAGATAATCAAAATTCTGATGAAGATGATATAAGAGATTCTGTAAACGAAATTGATCTAATATATAAAACACTTTACACGACCTACACTTACTTTACCACTTTCTTTGGCGACCAGACATCCAGTGTTGCTAGTCACAAATCAGTTATTACAAATATCATCACTTCAACCATCGACCTGTCGAAACTTGACCCTTCACTGCTGGGAGCCTTCGATAATAGTGAAATTTCACCGACAAACGTAGAAGTTGGGAAACCTACTGAAGCATTGGCTATAAATAGTATTATTGATCTAGTGAAAAATAAAGATGTAATTGAATCTGTTGAAGGTGATAAATCATATAGTTCTCAAACGCCTACACCAAACTTAGATGAAGGTTCAGTGTCTATCATTAAACCAGATTCCGTCAAAACTTATTACACAACTTACACATTCTTTACAACAATATATGTCGGTTCGGATGCAAATATTTGTAGCCGTAATGAAGTTTATACGAATTACGTTGGTCCGGACGAGTTGATACCTACGAAAACAAAATCATTATTACCAGAAAATACGAGGGCACAATTTGATTTTAGAAATTGTAAACAAGTAAAAGGAATGTCCCCACAAAGCGTAGACGATAATTCATCGGTAGAAACAAGTATAACTAGTGACAATGAACAACAAGATAAAGAAAATGCACCACAACCCTCT
This sequence comes from Danaus eresimus, assembly GCA_018231745.1. Classification (NCBI taxonomy): domain Eukaryota; kingdom Metazoa; phylum Arthropoda; class Insecta; order Lepidoptera; family Nymphalidae; genus Danaus; species Danaus eresimus. Next base: position 7,617 of record DVQP01003014.1, read on the forward strand.
CCATTGGAAGTGGATATGTTGTTTAGCGTTGAATCAAATCCTTTAATATCTGAGAATGCCTTTGTCACGGACGTTAAATCATCGTCTTCAAAAGGAGAAACGAAATATTTAGATAACAATAATGTACTTGACGATCAGATAAGTTCTGAGAGTAATATTGACGAAATTATACCCTCCCCTACACTATTGCTTCAAACTAGTTATACAACGTTCACATACTTTACTACTATGTACATTGGAACAGATTCTAGTAAAGTAAAAAGTCGTCTAGAAACCATAACGAATGTTGTAACAGAAACGATTACACCTAAGACAGAACCCGAAGAAGAGAATAATTTACCAATAACATATTACACTACTTTTACATATTGGACAACTTTGTATAAAGACAAATCAACAACGATAACGAGCCGAGAAGAAATTGTCTCCAATGTTGTAACTCCCTCTGCTCAGTCTATAGCGACAGTAAGTCCTATTGACACGACGCCAATTGATGTAGTTAGTGTATTACCACCAAACATTGAAACAGATATGAAGCCGTCCTTACAAGATGACGTTTCAGGACATGATGATGGTAAAACAACAGTCTTTACAACATATACATATTTTACAACATTTTATGCAGGTAATACGTCACAGATAAGAAGCAGTCTAGAAACAGTTACAAACATTGTGGACAATACCCAGTTAGTAGAAGATAATCAATTAGGCCGAAAAGTACCGAATGGAGCTGTTGATAAAAACTTGATCAAGGACATTAATGAAAAACCATATATACCGACCAAAGTTAAGGAAGAAATTCAAGCAACTAAAGTACCGGATGTTTCGCTTGTATCATCTACAACGTTACAAGGGACGTATATTGATAACTTGTTTGCAGAAGTAAAACCGATAGAAACTAACACTGAAAAGAAGATATTGTTTTCACAAGTTGCGGTTATTTCTGGAGATTCTACAATTATCACAAGTGACAATAAAACTTTAGACGAAGAGACTACTACGACACAAAGTACAACGTCAACTACAACTACTGAAAAATCAATAATTAGTCCAACGCCTGAAGTAATTGAAAGTTCTGTTGCTGAACCCGAAGTGACAACAGAATCAATATCCGAGAATGAAGAACAAGAAGAAGAAAACCCTAGTGTTAAAAAGAAGGGCCGTCTTACTTTCACTACTAAAAAGCCGTCATTTACTCCCGTCATAATACCATTTGCTTCAAGAAATCGCCCCACTTTCAGTCCAAAGCGTTTACAACCTAACAGTGCTACTACAATTACTCGTGCTGACTTTACACCAACTATAACAGCTACACCAACTTTGAAATCTGTGCGGCCGTCAGGTAGTTTTGCCGGTAACCGAAAACAACAGAATTTATCTGGTTCATCTAGTGCAGGAAAAAGATTTTCTGGTCGAAGTAGCGCTTCTATATATTTGTCTGCTAATGTCTCTCCATCTCGAGCTGGTGGATTTCAGCGAGGCAGTATAACGCCTTCTTCAAGAAGAACTGGTTTTAGGTCTAGTTCGTCTAGAGGTGGGAGCATAAGTTTTGCTAGTAGATCTGCTATTCCAAGAATTCGACCTACTGCCTCGTCACGACTAAGAGGTAGTAGGCAATCTGCATCAATACAATATCCACCAATAGACCAAAATGAATCAGAAACATTTGCGACTCAGCAAGAAGAGAGTGTTACTGAATCTTTGGATGAAGCTACTGAATTTCCAGCTAGACTCACAACAAATAATCCTCTTTTGAAATTCAGAAGACCCCCAATCGTCCGACAACCTGGAACAGCAATAGCACCAAGAACAACAACTCCATCTTCTAGACGAGCTATTACTACTCGAGGAAGAACTACTACAACAAGAAGAACAACAACACGATCAACAACGAATCCCCTGCTTTCTTTACGTAGACAGCGGCCTAATGGCTTGTTCCCTCGAAGAAACTTGTTTAGACAACCGGAACCAGAACCAGAAGAAGAGATAGAAGAAAATGAACAAAAAGTAGAGGATGATGAGGAATTACTAGATGAAGAAGAGTTTGAAGAAGATAATGATTATGAATCCTCTAATAGAAAGGAACAACAAGTAGCTTCACCTTTCCCCGTGTCCCCTCGGAGAAATACTGTTCAAATCAGGCCGTTTGCTTTTAAACGCAGAGTTAAACGTCAGGTTGATTATGGTAATAGAAAGTATTCTAACTTCAGAAGACCTGGAGCTAAACCCGTAAGCACTAGACGCCCAGACCCAGAACCAGAAACGGAACCACCCGTACCTTCGGTTCAAAAACAAAAAACGGGACGTTATAATTCACGTATATCTGGTAATAGCAAAACTACTACAGCTGCCTCACCCAAGCATTCCTCGAGACAACCGTTTATAATAAGAGGGGAAAGTAGATCTACTACAACTAACTCTCCAGCTTATAGAAGGGGTAAAACTAGAACTTCGGGAAGGACGACTACCTTATCATCCAGGATTAAATCACCCAGACCTTCTGGTAAATCCACCCAATCTTCAAGATCGAGTTCCTCTCGTGCAAGTACTGGAAGATCCAGATCAAGAACAACAACAAGCAAAGCTTCAAGCAGACAAAGAAATTCCTTTGAAAATTTAAGTGGTGAGAGACGTAATAAATATGATAATATATTGAATGACGGTAAAATTACGATAACACATCAAATACCCTTTGAAGTTACCATACCTGTTGTCAATGGAAAGATCACGGAGTACAAAAATGTTTTGTCAGCTAAACCTAGTGTTGAGACGCTTTTGATCAATCAAGTTTCAACTTCTATCGGCCCCATAGGTAATCACCAATTGGTGCTCGCAATGGAATCGACAGAATTAGCCGATAACGGTGCTACTAAAATAACAAAGTTTATTTTACACGAAACACCTACAAGTACTATTATTTTTACCCCAACAACAATCAGGGGGCGTAAGACTTCTTACTCTCATTTAGTGCCTAGCACAGTTTATAATGTAGAACCTGTAGTACAAACAATAGCGCCAGAAATTAATGCTAACGTACCCTTAGCAAACTTGCTGCTATCTCAATTGTTACTAGGCAATCAACAGCCTGCGATCAATCCTCTTCTCGCACTCCAGGGACAAGCATTATTGCCACAGCAACAAGTAGTACAAACACCTGTAACCGAGTACAAAACTAGAAGTACAACATATGTTACAACAGTAACTGATAATAGGGAAACAGTGTTATCTATTACCTTCAGAGGTGTACCAGTATTGACAACAATAAATAATCCAACAACAGATGTGATTACTGCCACAGAATTTATTACTGATACTGTAGTTACTACACCAACAGTCTTAGCTCCACCCCCCCAATATAATTCTTTACTTCTACCTTTGCTTCTTCAACAACAACAACAGCAACAACAACAAGCTCTCTCTTTACAAACAGCAAATCCATTACTTGGGTTAGCTCAACCTGACTTATTGCAAAACAATTTGTTATCCAATGGCAATTTAAATAATGATATTTACAGTAACAGTCCCAAACCTAATATATTGCCAGATTTTAATAGTAATGAAGATTTTTCTGAAGATATACAGAATAGTGGCGAGGAAAGAGAAATAGATGAATATGTACCTCCGCCAACATCTCCACCACCGAGAAAAAGAAGTAAACCACGCTCACCAAAACCAAAACCAGTAGCGCCACCAAAACAAACGAGTGTAGTCACTTTATATGTATCTGGTAGACACCCTGGTGAATTCAGTACTGTATTATCAACTGTAGTTACAGATGAAACACAAACAGTTAGGAAACGCGAAGCTATATACTATGATGATGTCAAAATTCTACCATCATTACTACCAACT
>DVQP01003015.1:0-11468 GCA_018231745.1 Danaus eresimus
TCGGGATAATGTAGTTTAAAATTAATAAAAAATCGCGTAGTAATCCGAAAAAAAATTTTAGTTTCATCTTATATATATATATTGCTAACCAAGAAAAATATTTGAAGATAAAATTATCTCTAGAATAACATTTTATTGCCTGGGGATATCACTGTTCTGATATAGAGGATACGTGACCTGACATAATTCTGTTCATACTTACATTAACATATTTTTTAAGGATAAGCGTAACATTTTTCATTTAGTTTAAATAGCTATCAAAATTTTTCGTAATCATTGCACTTAAATAAGAGAACATAAAAAGAAGTTATATAAACTTTTAAGCCGAGTCGTGTCCTCCAATGTAGCAATACATTTCCCAAGGGAAAACAATTTACAAAGTTGCTTACGATAAAGTTTAGGTAAATGCTTTAGCTTTGAATAATCAATAAAACCTTTTGTGAATTTCACATGAGGTTTGAACCGTGTAAAACAATAAAAACTTGAACATGTATTCTGCGGAAGGTTTGCTTTTGAACCCATATTTTTACAGACTGCGTGTAAACTTAACATATTACGCATCGGTCAATGGGTTTTTTATAAGTTTTGTATAGTTAAAATTCAATATAAATAGTTTTGAATCTCCCAGTAATCTTCCACTCTTTCCCACTTCTTAATTAGTAAACAAAAAGAGCAATAATACATAGTTGTTGAAGTGATCCAAGTAAAGTATTGTTATAATATTAAATTATTTATTTTGTATTGAATTATATTAAAGAAGTTATTGAATTAAATAAGTATTGAAAATAAGTTTAGAACAACGATTTTCTGTGTTCTTTATATAATAATTAAATATCTCTCCATATAAAGTATATCACTGTGTCTGCAGATTTACTATCATAATACTTATACGACTAATCGTCCTATGAATAAAATTTGTTAAAGTTCAAGTAGCAGAAAACGTTAATGACTATCAAAAATTGTGATTGTATAAGAATTATTAATTTCAAAGTTTGTTAAAGTAAAAAATTGCGAACAAAAAAAGAGTCTTATGATATTAGTATACATTCCCAGCCAGTGGGAGATGTCAAGATTGTCTAACCTAACGAGACAAAACTTCCTAAAAAGGTAGTGACATATGTGGAAGTGCCTTTTTATTTATACTCAAGTTGTCCCCGAGGATGAAACAGAAAAGCCCAATATACGACACTGTTTTAGTGTGTGGGGGGACGTGTCACCGCTGTCGACAGATGTAAGAAGATACTTGGATATACCGATGCTTTAAAATTGTTGAATGATAAAGCAATTTGTATCGACTCCTCGCTTTCTTTGTTATCGAGGCTATAAGCATTTATAGTCTAAGGTGAGTTTTTCTTTCAATAAATATTACAAAAACATACATTACATTAACTTGAATTATTATTAAATTACCAGAATCAGATCTTAATATTGCATTTTTATCTATAATATTCTAAAATTTAAAATATTTTAAAAATATTTAAATTTTTTTGAATCAAATCAATTAAAGCATTTTGTATGACAGAAAACAAATAACTGACGAACATAAAGTTCACAGAAAACTTTATAATGACAGACACCCTTTTACCTTTTACTTTATATCCCCAGACAAATTAAAAACATTCTTTAGTCGGACAACCACACAAATTGTTTGTTTGTCATGTTATGTTATTTCGATACGTTAAATGACATTGTTGGGAAAAATAAAAACAATTGGAAATGGATATCCGAACAAAGATGACAGCAATAAATAAAGTACATACATAGACTGTTTGGCTTCGATGGAAGCAAATGATCCTTTCAAATTAACGTCATTAGGATTGTTCTGATATTTATGTATGTACGTATATAAATATATTAATTAAGAAGTTTTCTACATAATTGAATGTAGTAATAGGGAAGTCATAATTAATATTAACAGTAAGATTTTGAACCTTAAATATGATCCATAAACAATAGGTAACTTAGAAATAAAAGGAGCAATTGTTATAAGTATTCCCTTTGAGGAATGTTAATTAATTTTGATATCTAATTAACCTAAACAGACGAAAGACTTCAAGACTTGAGTGATGTATTATTTACCTGGAACAAAATAAATACAACATTAATTAACAATGACAAAATTATAAGCAACTCAACATTTTCATGTTCATAAACTTTACTGCTAGAAGTATTCAGAAGACCTTATTTTTCGTCACCTCATTAGGTGTATAAATTAACAATATGGCCGAAGATAATTTTATTTTAAGAGTGTCATATCTCTCGAGAAGCACATATGAACCATGTTTTAACAAATATTAATTTATATAAATCTAGTTTGTGATCGATAATCTTCTGTCATAAATTTTTTATCTTTAAAAAAACATTATAAAAGCCACTCATGCAAACGAAAGATTATGCATTTTTATATAACGAATAAAAATATATTAATTTTAGTGAAGAGATACTAGCAGTTTGTTTAAAATGTCTTTGACCACGGAAATGAAAATTATTATCAACCCGAACGAAAAAAAAATTGTTTGAAAGTTCAATTGAGCTACAAATCGTAAGATCGTTTTATAAAAAAAACCGATACAAATATTGTATGCTTATAACTTTAATACAGTTCATGTCATTTTTTGGAGCGATTCTTATCAATCCATCATCTATATCTCAACTGACGTTAGCAGTTCAGAAATAATATACTATATATAATTTAATCCACAGACGAAATAAAATAAATTGCTTTTCAAACCCAGCTGGCATTACAGATGCGTAGATTACTGGAATTGAGACAATTACATAAAGTGTTTGAGTTGTATGTTAATAATATGTACAGGCAAAAATAAATATAGAAATGCAGGATTGCCACAAGGGACTGGATTTGCCACGTATCCTTCAATATATGAAATTGTGTAAGTATGGGAAAAGCTGTATATGAATGACGGGATTTGCAAGAACTCTGTAGCATCGGCAGGAAAGATATGTGTTCATATATTGTCATTTTCAGAACTTATTTACTATATTTTTTACTTAATATGTGCATTACTTCATGTTTAAAGAATTTAAAATATGTAAAATATAACGACATGATAAATGAATCATATTGACATTAAAAAATATATATTTTCGTTCTGTTATTTACATATTTATACGTCAAATACGAAATTCTTTTAAATATTAGTAAAACGGTCCGAAATCTGATCTTTGAGGTTTCTTTTTAACATTTTATGTTTTTATTTTTTTTACTTCACAATGCAGTACTAACTAAGTTTAAACATGTTTAACGCATGTTGGGTAATTTAAGACTTTCGTACGTCGAATCAAAGGAGTAATATTATTAATATTTTTTTATAACAATATAAAATATTTATTAACGCGTTTATGAGACTGACTGTACTTTTTGATGGATGAGTTTAATAACGGAGAATAGCGCAGTGTAGTGGTGAAGGAAGTAGCGTTAACAATAAGAGGGTTTAATGTTTACTCAGAGTTTTCTCATAGCACCTAGCTTTAGTGAGATTCGGTAATCAAGCTGTATTTCGTTTATTGCATTTTTGGATATTCCTAGAGAATACACAGACAATATTTATATTTAGTACAGCTATCTTCCGATCCACGGCAGCAATTAAAATAAGTGCCAGTATTAAGTCAAATGTGTGTAACGTCGAAAGATAAATCTGGAACGGTTTTTAAATTTATTAACAGCGTAAAAGTAATTAATCTGCGGCTATTCCACTTTTAGGAATACTTTGTTGGATCAGCCTCAAGAACTTTCTGGAAATTCTCATCACCGAACATTATTAGAAACTTGGATCGTTATACAACCTCTTTACATAAAGTTTAATACCATTTTTAAGATTATAGCTAGAATTATATAAGAATAAAATTTAATCAAGGTAAAAATAATGATTAAGACCGAAACATTTCCAGGCGCTTGGAGAACTATTAGTTTATTAATCCCACACCTCTGAATGCAGATGTGAATTTGATGACACGCAACGACGTCATTAAAGAGTTTACAATATTTTTTAGCTCTTACTCCTCTCTCGACCTCCTTTACATTCTTAATATATGATTAAATTTACTTGAATTTCAAACACGGTATAAAGCATTCCATCCTAACAATTGTTTTAAAGATTTATTCAATTCACAAAAACAGTTTTAAAACTAATGTAAATATGTTGGTAAATATTAGCTGGATTTTGAAACCAGAAAATTTAGTAACTTCTTTAATTAATCCTTATTTTCTATTTAATTGATGAATAATTTTGATTCTTAAAAACATAAATGTAATTTTCAAATAAGATGAAAAATAAAATTTATGTCACAATTTGCATCATGGCACTCATAACTGTTTTTTGAAATAGACAATTCTTTGTGATCGCTGTGATCGTGCCTTGTCTGTGGATCTGTTCTCATCAAAAAAGATTATGATTACATCTAGATGAGAAAGCTTAGAATTAGTGAATAATTAACTCATTCTCAAACAAATCCTATGCCCGAGTTCACTTCAAGTTGAATGTTTTTTTGTTAAGTTAACAGCTGCCAGAGCCAGGTATTGTTACTCGTTGTTTAACATTGTATAAAGTATTTGATTGAGGTTTCTATGAACGAACCCCCTTAGTTCTCAAATATAAAAACTAGATTTAGTGACGTAAATGATTTTTAATTGTACCTTATAAAAATATGAAGTATTTTTGTATTTTTAAATGAATAATAAAGTTTTAATTCATACAAAATCCACGAACTCAAGATGAGGCCTGCCGAATATCCGACATTCTCAATTAAGAGGTATGCATAACGATGAGTTCGAATTGAATTCATTTCGGCGCGGAAACGACGACGCCATATTGCGGACGCCATTTTAATTGCGAACATCGAGTATCCACGGAACTTAGAGAGGTGCCAGTTGTACAAAGTACGCAAGGTATAATCGTTCATATTGTTGGTTTCTAAAGGCCATAATTGCGTGTAGGATTAAAATTGTCGAATAGTCAGGCAGATGTCAGTCCCGCGAGAAATGTCCATTTGTTCGTTACAAATGAACATTTGCTGTTTTCATCGAAATATTGTAGATTAGAACAAATTTTTCTATTTCATTGATTTTATTACGATATTAAAAATTCTGAACCAAGAAATTAGTTACCAAATAACGAATTAATTTTGCTTACGATCAATGATTATTGTTGGCAAGTAAAGCAAATTGAGTAATTTCTAATAATTACAACAAACTGGTAATAATTTTAACTTATAAGTTGTCATCGTACATATTATAAGGTTTATAAATTTTACTCAAACAAGATGTATGTAACTAAAAATAGTATTTTAGTTGTATCTACATAAGATGGATATTGTATTAACTTATATCACGTTTCTCAAATAAAACGAATAATCTCTAAATATCAAAGGTAGGTATAAAATCAATATTGTTTAAAAAATATTGTTCTAAGTAGTATTGTTATAATAATGGCACTTGATTTTGTCACTTGTCACGTGTATTTACGGGAAACAGAAGATTACATTGTGTACAATACAAAACATTATCAATTATGATTTTGCATCAAATTAATTATATTCGGGAATAGAAGGAATAAAAATGTAGGTATATGTGTATGTAGTTATATAAATAAACCAGTAAGCGATACGTACAGTACTTCATGAAAATATGTATACAAAACTTGAAAGCATTTTATAAGCGGGACCTTTCACAGATAATATTGAAAAAGTATTTTAGAGTAAACAGCATTAAAACTGTATTTAAAATCTCTGCGAACTTTAATTATACTTTAAACCAACACTTGTGATTTTCAAGAGCTAGCGATGTTGAAATAAAAAAAAAGGAATACTTTTATAACGTTTTCATTTCAATATGCAATAATCATTAAAAACTGTGGAAAACTACGAAGCAGACGTTAAAAATGTTGGGATAATTAAAACCGCACTAGTTTAAAGCATTGCTTAATCCAAAGACAGATAATTAGAAATCAGCATCATGGATTTAATTAATGTAAATAATATTCATTAAATACACTGCTTGCTGGCATGCTAGAGGCCGGTTAGAATTGAGATAACAATCTTTGCCTTTGATTTGTACATTTTCGGGTAACATTGGCTTCCTTGTTTGCATAATGTTACTTGTAGTCTAAGAGTGATCAAGGATTTTAGGGAAACCAGTTTTTACTGGATATCGAAAGTCACTCGTTATTAAATCTTAAATTCAATTACAATTTTTAAGTAAAAGTAAAAGAAAATAAAAGCTAGAGAGTGAAAAGAAATTCCATTTAAAAGAAGTCAATGTCATTTTGCCTTCGTCAATCGTAAGCTTCCTTGAAAATTATTAGAATCTTATAAATAGATTAAACTATTCCATTAATTATTCAATTTCGCAGAGCAAATATGGGAAAGATAATTTAAAATGTATGATCATTTAATTGGGTGTAACCATAACTTGTATTTTCAGTATTAATTTATAACAGTATTAAACGAAAATAGGGTTTTTGGTATATATTATTCCATTATAATATTATCTACTGAACAAAAGATGAAAATACAAATGGAGGATGGAGGTCGCGGCGAGCCGCTGGTAGGTACCAAGGCCGGTGCAATTCACTCGCGTTATTCCCGATTCAATGAACGAATGTTACACACAAATTGGATAAGCACTTATTTGAGGGCTCTTATTTCTGTCTTTTAACGAAACTTTTCGAGCACAAAACCACAAGTGCCCTTGAACTTGTCGAGTAAATTCTGGAAATTTCTAATGGCTAATTAGGATTGTTCAAACAGTGACTCTTATGGGCTGACTTTTGATATATGTGGCGTACTCATAGCCCCATAAGATTGTTTCAAATGACATAAATCAAATCCCTTTGTGAATATGTCATTTCAGAGGGTATTTATTTTCCTACATTATTATTAACCTACAGATTATCGTCATAATTGTAAATATTTACAAGGAAGAATAATGTTAGCAATTTTCGGTCCTTTAACAACTAGAAGCTCTTTAATCATCAAGTCCACTGACTCCACGTATCAAAACATTAAAATTTTTGTTTAGTTGAAGAATATATGTTTAATATATTTGTAGTGTTTTAAAGTTTTATTCTGTTTTAGTTTCCAAAGTACCATATAAATGTTGCATTATTTAATTCACTTTATAATACGCCATTACATCGTTTAATGAAGCAAATGAAAGTTCTATATTTTATTTAAATATTCATTCGCAATATATGGAGTTGATGCACTGAATAACATTTATTTATGTCAAGCTTTTATTAATATTTCAACATGTTAAAATATTTTAATCATCGTATACCATTCATAGGTATTTGTTAATTAGTTATTTGTTCATTGAAGTTTGTAAGCATGGTGGTTGAAATAGGTCAAGTAATTAACTTCCATCTAAAATATGGAACGCTATTGAGCCAAATCCAATGTAAAGTCATAATTTAAGTTAAAGTTAAGCAAAAAAAATCATCGGTTAAATTATTTAAAGTGGTTTGTTTTTGAGAATAGAATATCAAAAAGTATTATATACCAAGCTAAAGCACCCATTATAATTATTATAACTACACTCTTAAAAGCGAACTACAAGAAATAGGTTGCGCTCATTTTTATTATTCTAGTTAAAACGTACATTCGCTCTAAGCACTCCAATTTTATAAAATACAACGGAGCGGAGCTCATAATTCCTTCCTTACGCGGTGAGGTAATAAATCTAAAGAAAACTTTTTAAAAGCAAATCGCCGACTGTCAAAAGGAATCCACAATGGAGCCGTTGTTAGGGTCGCCGTGCTTTAATGAAGAGTTACATTTCTCTAACAATACAGACGATAGACTTTTAACATGTAACAACAAAGGAATTAAAAATCCATACATTAGGATTTGTTCAAATTAAGAGGTCATAACTCTGTTACAGTAGTTTTAATTTAATTGTTTTATCTTTTGCTATTAAAATTATCTATTGGTTTTCGTAACAATAAATTATGTTTTACGACATCTTACTCAATGTATACTTACTCAAAGTATATTAACCCCGTCTTAATTTTTTTAGATAAAGTGAAGCAAGGCATGACTAATAAAATCCCTCGAAAAAGGTAGAAAAATGGTAACACTACATTGAAGGCGTGTACAATAAAATAATAAGGCAAAAATCTCATTTTTCATAATTCGCAGGTCCCTGGCCGAGCCTCCATAATTTACTTTTGTTTCAATTGTTACGAGTTTAAGGAGGAAAAGATTTATTTGACAAAAATTTCAATGTAAAAAAATATCCATAAAGAATTTGACGTAAAAATTCATGTTGGGTAATGCTTATTAATATATGGAGCGTTATTTTAAGCTTGCTTTGTACGTAGCTTTATCTGGGCATTATGCAGTAGTAAACGGATACATGTACTGTGAACAAAAAATCAATAAAACGCAATAGAATAAGGTTCCTCATACAACTGTTTATTATCTTCGTTTTATGTGAAGTTATAGAAACATAAATTGTTCATGAATCGATTCGGATAATTTTTACGCAGTTAGTTATTGATTTTGGCGTTTATCAAGCTTTTTACAATTATAAGCTGTTAGAGCCAAAAGAAATGTGTACTCAGCTACAAGAAATACATTATGCGTTTTGCGAAGTTAATTCATAACTCTTTATAATATTATGATTAGTATATCCTTTATTATTTAGTACTGTTAGAATTTTCTTATTAAATAAATTAGTTTTGAGCTCCAACGTTCGATTACTATTACAGTAAAAACTACTGAAGCGTTTCACATACTTGGTAAATGGTGAACATTCCCGCTATGATGTAGTGTGGCCACGATAAGCGCTTAGATTAAACTTCCTTTTAGCAAATATCTCTTACTAAATGTTGCTAAACACTGAGCCTAATTTACCTTAACCAGGAACATTTTAAATTAACTATATAGAGAGAGAAAGATAAAAGAATGTATTACCATCGTCACTATTGTGGCTAGGGCAATTTATATTTAAAATTTCTCATAGGTTACTATGACAGACTTTGTATTTAATCGTTTTGTTAGTTTTGGTGTATTCAAAAATATTACGCGTAATATTATAACTTTACACCTATTCGACATATATTAACCACTTTATTTTTAAACTAGTTATGGGGCATGTTTTGTATTTACTATTTTATTTCATTTCAAAAATAAATGTTTTCTTACTAAGTTTATAAATTATTCTAAAGTAAGGGATTTCTTTAAGCTTTCAATAGCTTGGCCTAAAAGTGTACATGACAGCAAAAAGGATCACGCAATTTAAAACTCTGTTTCTAAGTATCGGATGAAGCCACTGGTTTGAGACCTTTTAATTTAAAAAGGCTATTAAAAGCTTAAACCGTTTAATAACTTAGACCTGTAATAATGAGTAATTTTATTATTAAGGTTATTAAATAAAATTTATGGAGTAATGAGATTAGCTTTTATTAAATTATTGACCAAAATAATTATTTTTTTATTTATATTTATTATGACTGGCTGGCTCTACATGCTGGTTGTATGCTGCTGGTAGCTTATATAATAAGTAAAAATAAATTCTTTAAGGTTATAAATGACCGAAATAAATTTTCAGCGATTTAATACTTATAAAATCTATCGAATTAAAATTTAGACTTCTTGTTTGTAATTGATATTTAAATGCCTTTACATAGAGCATACGAATGAAATTAAATCGTCGGCGTTACTAACCTTCAAACACAACATCCAGTTTTAATATTGACAGAAATATTTTTATTATATCCTACAGAGTTTTGGATCTTTAAATCGAGTTGAAAGGTCACACTTTTACGATAATCACAAAATGCCTAAAACTATTGACAATATTTTGTTTTACATATGGTTGTATTTAAGTAAAAAATATTATTACAACATTTTGTGTTGGTTTACAAGCACTGTGTTAAATGTAATGAATTTTATAAAGGAACGCGAATAACTAGCGTATAATAACAATGCTTGACAAAGTGTAAAACAAACACGGCGACTGTTAAATCAGCATACCGGTAATTCGTGACAAACTATAATTCAATTATCTTAATAATGTTACAATAATTATAACCCTCCAGAGATGGGGAGGGGTGGATGTGACATTTTCCTAACGACTTCGAATTAATTATCCAACGTGACCTAACCTAACCCTTTTATGTTTTACGGTAAGCTCAGGTAATATTCTAAGCCGTCATATAAAATGAGCTGTTAGGATGGGACTTTATGATTGTAATTATGTATGAACGATGCTTTAAATAGCATATTTGATTATCTTGATATATATGAAGGATTTCTTTTGAGGTTATTTTGAAAACTTTTAATCGTTTTTAAGACAAATTATTCAATCTCTTTCATTGTTTCTTTCTCATTATTCCTATGATTATATTTACAGGATCTAAAAATAAGATATAAAATTTAATTGTTTTGTTTTGTGTGTTATGTCCTTCTTCTATTATTATCAACCGTCAAGTTAAATTAATACATCTTAATCTGATATAACTCATCAATACCTTGGAAACCTATTGATAACAAAGCCCCGGACGCTATGTTTATATCAAGGATCCTTGTTAGTGATAATTTGTTGTTAGTGATAAGCTTTATAAGGTTTTAGTATAAGCGGATTAATGGAACTAATTACTATTCTATCAATTTAACATGAAGATAACATCCTTACAATTTCCTTGACAATATAACCAACTTGAATTTATTTATTTATAAGAATGTTATAAATATCTATTTATATAAAAAATATTTTCCACGAAAATTTCATTTTTATTTAGCCGCACTCTCATATTAATAGCCATCTTTATAAAACATGTTATACGATGAAATGACATTGTCCTATAAAGTCGGTATTACACGGCAAAATTGAAATTAATTTTCCTCCAACATTCTGCGAGCAAACTGAAATTAGAGAGCTCCTTAATTTATTATAACCTGAATCGTTTGTCTGGGAACCTTTATTCCTTTTAAATAAATCAAAAGATCGCAATGGTTTTTGTGATAACTTGAACAAACAGCAAATGTTATAGTCGGATGGTTTTCAAGATAAATATGTTTGTTTAACATGCGAGACAAATGTTATTTCGCCGCGGTTTGTTGTCGATTTTAACCATGCACTAGAAATTTATAACTTAAGTTTAGCTTAGATTTAAACGTTGAATAGATATGTCGCGATGACCTTCATTATAGGTAAAATCTATATTAAATTAGTCGATAATATAAAAAAGGTTTTTTAAAAATATTAAAATAATCTTTTAAACTAAAATGAGACGTAATAATGAAGAATAAAAAAATTACAAGACAAAATTTAACGAGATATTGTTAAAGTTTCACTTTCGAATCGGTTTCCAAAAGATTAATTCTTTTTAGGTGTCATTGGAGCATATTTGTCTAACAAAACAAAATATAACTTTCTGATGGCTAAAAAGTTAACTCAGAATAACAAATGTTATAAAAAGTTACAAAGCCTAGCCTTATCTATGAAA
>DVQP01003016.1:0-11468 GCA_018231745.1 Danaus eresimus
GTTGCTGAAAAGTAACCGAAACGTCGGGATTATGTAACTACATAATCCCGACGTTTCGGTTTAAAACTTTAAAGTAATAAAAACCGCGTTGTAAATCCGAAAGTTATTAGTGTTTTTTTTATAACACTTTTTTCTATTTAGCATTAACCAATGAAACAGATATCGACAAAGTAGTTGTAAATTGTGATCATTTTAATTTTATTTTTATCGTACCAAATCTTTCTAAAGTTATTCAAAGCTGGTCATTCTAACTAAATCATAATTCCATTCAAGAGAAGGAAATGTCATATCATATGTCATATTTCATGTGTTTCAGTACAGTGACAATATAATATTAAAATATATCACAAATTTTATTTTTGTATTTTTATATGAAAAAAAGTTTTTTTTTGCCACTTTGTCTTTAGCTGAGATTAATATTACTGATACAACTTATTATTGCATTTGGTTATAATTAAAGAATTACAATGATTTTATAACGTAGATCCTCTGAGATCTTTAAAATTTCTTTTAATGACAACTCATAACTAAGTGACACAGATTTTTAGTAATACTTTAGTATAATTTGTCACTCTACAGTTGTTCTGTTTCCACAAAAAAATGTTCTTTGATAAAATCATTCGTCGGCTTCTTGTAACGTTTTGCTCAGTCGACTTGGGAATTTCATGAAGGGTTTCCAAGTGAGCGTAATAATTTTATTTTGAATATTTCATACAGATCTTGGGATTCACCGAAAATTCCTATTCCATTTTGATACGGCGATCTTTTTATTTTTGTATCATTTTATCGTTTAATTTCAGAAATATAACATTTATTTGTATTTTTCTTATCTCTTACTACAGAATTATTATATGCACAATTGTAAATGCATTAAATTTTTTTTTTGTGGTGGGTTAGTGTTAGGAAATTTAAACTTCCAAAATTAATGACTCAAATTGCGGCAAGAGCTAAAGCCAAAAGTCGTACTATCAGAACTACTTAAACTGTTTTCCTTCCAAATTAAGGACGCGAGGTGAATGCGTAATTTTAGATCATGTTTAAGGAATATAAATATTAAATATTATTTTTCAATTGTTTTATCTAAGAAATTTATATGAGTTAAAACCTATTATATTTTTTATGACTTAATGAACAGCTTCTCTCTCTGTTGTATTTATTGTGTGTACTAAGGAAACAAACTGAAAGAAACCTTTTCATAAAAGCATTATTTTAGTAAAAAAAAATTGATTACATCTTTGTAAAGTAAATAACATAGATTATTTACCCAGTGAAAGCTCATAAAATGTGATTGTAGTGAACGTAACAGTTAGTGTACCATATCAAATCATCAGAATAGAACTTTGTAACTCTTATTTCAATTTATGTGTACCAACCATGATATTCAAGGGTAATTGTTTCTTATCACCTATAATTGTCCCAATTGCTTCGGCTGAAATTCGGAAAAAAGATTTTTTAATTATTTGTTTTAACGTTCATACGTATTCTTTGATTCATTTTTATAAAGCGATTTTTAATGACTATCGAACCTCAAGTATTTAAGACGATGTATGTAACACTCAACTTCCTTTTCGCTGGAAAAAGAAAAGGGGCATCATAAATAGATGTACATTTTAGTTGGCCTTTTTTAAGAAATTTTTATCGTTGGAATCTAGGAACTCGTTAAAATCGTTGTCCTTCCTTTCCATTATTTCTAAATATTACTATTCTATTAAACAAATTAAATATATTGCATTTTAGTTGTCTTTCAGAGAACGACAACTTATCAGTTGCTTGAGCATCTCCTGACAAATTGAAACGTCTCGAGTTTATCTACTAGTGGAAGATTAATGTACTAGATTTGGATTGAGAATTGCTCCTTCCTGGATTAGTTATCATACTTACTGGGTTACAAACTAAACTAATTAGATACATAGATAATTTACATTTATATAAATATTGAAATTATAATAGAGAACTGTTTTTATAAACCACTATATTGTTTAAAGCTACACAAAATAACGTGCTTTTTCTATTTGGTATAAAAAATAACATTCCAGTTTTTCTTTTTTTAAATTAGTATAATTTGTTATTGTCATTTGTTATTGTTTATAAGTACTTGAGCTTAACTTTTATTTTTAAAATTTTAACAAAATAAATAGTCCAGGATTGATTAATATTTTAATAACTTTCAAATTTAAGAATCGGATACTTTTTGTCCTTGCTTCTGTATCCAATATTTATAAAAAATATTTTATTTATAAACATTTTATTAAATATAAATTTTATAAATAGGAAAAAAGCTGTAATCATTGTTTTTTAGGTGGAACCTAAATTTTATGTGTATAGTCCTTTATTAATTTATTGACAACTTGCCATGATTGTCCGTGCTTATTTAAAACACTTTAATTTGAGAAAGAAAACCATTTTTAGAAATAAATTATCAAACCAAGACAGGGACAATAGTTCTCAGAACATATATTTCTGTAGTTATACACCATTTTCACAAGTGATTTGTTGTTGTTTTTTTTTTACTTGGGTTTTTAGAAGCCATCACGGCAGAGCACATTCTACTCCGTTTCACTCAACGGACAAAAATAAAATATTTTTTTTATTAGCAGCAACTTTTTGTAAGCATTTCGGGGTTTTATTTTAAATCTGAATAATTATCATATGTTTTTCTAAAATTAAGCAGCCGAAGTGAATAAATTTGTTTTATTGAGTCAAGTAAATGTCAGCTGATGTATTTATGGTCCTTGGTTCGAGTGTCTGTCGAAGTCGGAGATTTATCGAACGTTTCTCTCTTCTTCGAACAAAAAAGTTTTAGATTTGTCTTTCAGGTTTTAAACACAAATTGTTTTTGTGCTTTTGCAATAACTTTCTACCGACGTTGGTGTTTCTACAAGTGTGAACTATAATACAATATGTTTTGGTTTCTTTATTTTTCAAATCATTATTTCAAAAGAGTAATTCAATTCATTAACAATAAATATGAATATTAAAATAAAGATTCTTCTTTTGATCACAATAATTAAATTCTACTTAACAGTTTAGTTTCATTGTGTTTAGATTAATTTATAATTTATATTACATATTATTGTCTGTTATAATGCGTTTAGAGATAATGCTCGCATCAATCCAATTGTCAACATATATTACACACGCCACATTTAATGATGCTATTACTGCAATATAGATTGATAGTGGGCGAAGGCATTGCGCATAGATGATATAAGAGATGTCCCAAGATTTAGCATTATCTATACAAATTTAATATGTTCTTCTCCGGATTTTTATATTGTTCTTAAAGTAAAGATTATTTCTTATATAAATTCATGCTTAAATGTAAACCATGTAATTGTTATACGCTGAAAGTAAAACATTATAAAGTTTAGTCAGTCGAAGCGATTACAATTGTTGTACATTCATTGACATTTTAGTGAACCATGTTATATTTACTTAATTTCCATCTAAAGATGTCATATCCAATGTTAAATTTCAAATAACATAGGCAATATAAGGATCTGTTTAAGGTTATAATAATCATAAAACTCAAAAGATTTAATAATACGACTAAGTTTAAACTGTTTTATTGTATACACACTTTTTTTCTAATTTCTTGTATATACTCGTCATGCTTTTACAACAAGTTTTTGTTTATAATATTTGCATCTTTCCTTTTTTCAAAAGAAGTTTATTTCAGTTTATTTCTCCATTAAATCTTTAATACTAATATTATTTTGGTGTAATTAAACTAAAATATCATCACTCAGCTAAACATGGCTTCTCATCCAAACTAATTGTGTATGAAAATCTAATTATGATCTGTTATTAAATTATTTGATTTCTTTAAAATTAATTGTTAAAGAATTCGATTAGAATAAGACTGATATTCGTTTCTCAATTCTTAATTTCATAAAATTAATCCTTCAGTTAATATCTCGTTTTATTGATATTGTTTTACAAAATTTAACAATATTCCATTCAATAAGAATAGTATAAGGAACATATATACTTGTTTAATATAGAAATGATATATATGATATCGATGAAGGTTTTGCTGTATTGTAAACAGAGAGATACAATACCAATACGTCCATCGTTTCCACTCGATTAAGTGCAGAATATTACAATACTGCTCGTCCGACCAAACGTACAAATTTTATTTTTCAAATACATTTCCATAATTCACAAAAATAGTTGATGTTTTATCCATGATATTTGAAAAGTTTTCTGACAAAATACCTCAAAAATATGATTTAAATTCCAAAAAAATACAAGACTGTTATTAATGTAAAAAATGTATATTAGTCATTTTGGGTATTTATATTGTGATATACTTACCATATTAATTCAAAAAATAAAATATTTATTAAGTCTTCTTGAAAACAACAACCATTCAAGTGCTTTGTTTTTCATATTTGGGGATTTTGTACAAATTTCTTACACACCCCTTGACATTTTTCACGATTAAAAAAAAACTTATGTCAAAAAATATATGACCGCCTTATTCTAACTCTTTTTATTGAACACTTAAAAATATGAGAGTAAACGAGAAAAATTAATAGAAACAATGTATTAGAAAACCTCAACTCCAACTATTTGATGTATATCGTCATAGTAAACAGTTCTCTACACTATTAAATATTTCAGATAACACGTATTTCTAATCTGTTGGTTAGAGGGGACGTTTCTCTCCACGGTGCTTTCTAAAATATATTTTCATTTGTATTTCTAGCCGAGTTAGTTAACTCATGTTGGTGTATTTGCTACATTTCTATGTGGTTTTATTTACCTTCAATAAACAATACGACACGGCTGACAAAACAATATTTTTTAATTTTCATTTATTTATAGTTGTAGTTTTTTTCAACTTGAGCTGCTCATATGAATACAGACTAAGCTTTAGCTGAACGTCTTATTGTATTAGTGTTTTTTAGTTCGTAACTTTTTGGTAAAATTATATTTTAGCAACCAAAATGCAAGCAACAATGGTAAAAATTAAAAAAATACTTTTTTTTCTATAAATTGTTATAAAAAATTTACTAATCTATTAGAAACAAAATTTTAATTAGAAATTTTAATTGTTAACTATATAACACTAACATAATAAAATCTAATTCATAGCCTTACGGATATAATCATAAAAGTAATTATAATTAACCTAAATTGCGAACCTCTCTCGCGACATGTAATATTATTTCTAAACCGAAAGTAAATTCAGGCCTCATTTTCTCTCATTTAGATCTCAGATAACGGTAAAACAACAAACATTTAGGTTTTCATGAATATCTCGTTACACACAAGACAACCCTGGAAGTTAATCAAGACATGACGGTGGAAATTCTGGGAACAAAGGAATTCAGTTGTGCTAAAACAGAACGATTGTAGAGGCTTTAGGCTTATTTTATTCATCTCGTTTGATACTTGACGCAGTTAGAATTAATTAAATATACAATTTAGATTTATTGCCGAATAGACGCTAGAGATCAGACAAGTGTCTGGCTTAGCGATTACAATCCAGTTCGAAAGAACTCGTATTTGAAGTCTGTTCAAAAATAAAACTTAATTTTTCAGGTTTGGCTGGTGAAGATAAATAACGACCCGCATAGAGTCAGCTCAAACTCAACTCACACCAATTATAGCTGTTACTTTATTCTTATTTAACACATGTTATATACATGAATGTAGTAGGATGTAATAGGATGAATGAAGAGAATTCGATATTTAAACAAAAATAAATTATTATAAAGCAAATGAAACACTTATAACAAGATTTTAACACAAAATACAAAGACTTGGAGTATCCATTAATACATCCAAATATATTTATGTTTCGTACTGAATAAAGACAGATTTATGGGAACAAATTAAATTTAATTTTAGATCACCGAGGTATATTTTATAAATGAAATGAAACGAATTTAATCCTTTGTGGAGGCCGTTATCTCAGACATGGAAAGGGGACATTACTTTATAAAATACACTATTATTTGTCAAAAGCCCTCACTGAACAATTGCGATATTTAGGTCCAATGTTTTAGGAGTTATTGTGTATCATCAATCTTGATCGTTACCAGAAACACGATTGTAATATTACGAAATATTTAATAACTTTAACTAAATTAAAATAAAAGGTCAAGGCTTCTTTTATTATTAAAATATGATAAAGGTGTTTTATCACAAAGCATCTTCTTAAGGATAAAGGTATATATATATGAATAATCCAATACGTAAACAGAATTCTTTTCTAAACTGAAATTTTAAATAGATTTCTGAATTTTTAAATATTTGTAACCATTTCAATTTGCCGATTTCAGTTCGTTTCAAAATGGAATTGCTACATGTCTAAATGTAAACAAAGCTTTAGTTCCTTGTATTTGATGTTGATCCTTTTTTATTTTTATTTTCCTTTATAAAGAATTTTCATATAGGTTTCAACATTTGCATTAACTCACTTATGTCTACATTACGGTTATTAAATTTCCCTTTCTATATGACTAATGCCGTTATTATGGTTATAGGTGGTCGTATGGAACCTATTGAGCTCTTCGGGCCCGAATTAAACGGGTAGGTCCCATCAAGCCGCCCACCCCTCCCGGTGACGCTGTAAAAGCCAATAGGGCTAACAGTTATTGTCAACTCGAAAAAAAAAATGGAATCTATTCTTCAAATAAATGTCTGAAAGACAAGAGAAATTTAAAGTTAGGTACCCTGTGAGATCTTGCCTATTCTAAAGACGTAGATGAAGATGTGGTCTGAGGATATAAAACCATGCAGTCTTCTGGCAGCAAACGTAGTAGCGTGAGTGTGTAATGCCGCGCGTGCGTGAGTAGGTGTGTGGGTAATTTCTGTGATTTATGTGACAATAATATCTCTGTGTTCTCTGTCGTTATTCCTTGATCAAAGTCAAAGAACTCGCTTTAGGACGTCTCAAGTCTATGAAGAAGCTTTTGGACAGGGAGTAGTAGACAGCTTTGACAATAAGCTGGTTTAGATGCGATGCGTATGTTTTGATGTTTTTTAAAAATGTAATTTAAAAAATTATACTTTTTTAAATAAAATGGTAACAGTTTTCAAAAATTAAACCATTGATACAAGAGTTTCACTCCCTATCTTAAAATATATTGAAAGTTTGATTAAAAAAAATCCAAAGGTAATAGGTCTTATCCTTTGTCGATTAAAGATTAGCGAAGATACAAACATTATACTATTTTTAAGTTATTTATAAATGAAAAATTAAATGATAAACTAATAGACAAACCTCAATGATAACATGTTACAAAATCACATATTTTATGTTTTTACTGAGGGGAACAAAACAAAAAGACGTTGAATAAAATAAATGATCTTGGGGAGCAAAAAACATTTTTAAGTTAAAAAAGCTTTTTAAAATTAACCAAATGTCACCGAATAGGGACAAGAGTCACGAAAATTTTTCTTGCATCGAAGCCACCATTGCACTGTAGAGATTTGTTTTATTAAGTGGAGTAATTGTCAGTTGACGTATTTACGGTCACTGGTTTGGGTCCGGGCTAGGACGGGTGATTTATGAAACATTCTAAACCTGCAGTCTCCCAAAGGAGAAGCTATAGAATTTCAGTTTACCTCTGTGGTTTGAATTTTTAATGTGTAGCATATACAAACACGTTTTATAGTATTTCGGGTTGATGTGTTTTATTTTCCTAGAAGTCATCAGAAAAAAGTAATCAATTCTATATTAACATTGAGTGTTACTTTTTCGTCTTTATAAAACAGAAATTAATTTTAAGTTAAAATACCAAAACCTTTTATAAAGAGTATGAAAAAAATAAAAGATGTTAAATATTTTTTATTCCTCCACTATTTACACGTCTTATAAAGCCAGCTTCAGGTAAAATTTGTATTACGCTTCTTTTCACTGAGAGAGTGTCACCAAAACAGACAAACGACGATGGTAGAACTCTATATATTTTTTATATATCGCCATCAACAATGAACTTTGTATTAAATAGTAAAAATGCCATAAATTTATGGGAATGTTTTAATTTAAAGAAAGAAAACAAAAATATTATTCTCGTTTAACAAAATTTTGATTGACATAGAACTTTGTCACAATAAATTGCAAGTAGAATATGCGAATGCCAAAAAATATTTAGGACGTTTTATTTACATAAACAAATAATTTTAAGTCTCTGTGTTTTGGAATCTAAAGATATTTAAGGGTGAATGTTAACAGGTAGAATAATTAAAGATCTAACCTTGCTCCCAGCTAAATTTTGTACTTTTAAAAGAAGTTCGCTTTGTGCAAAGAAAACATGAGACTCGACCCATATTTCTTTGCTTAAAATAATATTTTCCCGAAAGACCTATCATAAATATAAAGTAAACTTCCTCTTTTTCTCATAGCTTTCATTAATAATAGCGTCCCATTATATTTAATTAATAATTCTAACATAATAGTTGTTATAAATTAAACTAAAAAAAAATATCAATAATTATATCAATTTATTTCTTAATCGCTAGTTACCAAACTTCAAAACACATCGAAAGTAATGGTTTTGTTCTGTGATTTTAGAAGTATAATTATGATCTTATCAATGTATTTAATAGTGAAAGTAAAATATTAAAATAGTAATTTTATACATGAAAACATATTTTATTTTTCTCAGCTCGAAATGATAGAAACATACATTATTATTTAATTTAAATGATGAAATTTTTACTCTATTTTTCGATAAGGCATTTGTAAAATTCCAACGTATACAATAAATGTTTCCTTTTCTTCAAGAGAAATGGAATTGATTTGGTTACGTAAGGCGTGATTATCAAAAGGTTACAATATAATTTTAACTAAAAGACTAAGTATTACAAGTTCTGGTACTCAATCTTTATCAACAACCTTTTCTTTGTTGAATATAAGTCCTAAGACAAACATTGGTAAATATATTTTATTATAATGTGTACTTTTTAAAACTTCAAATCACTAAAATTAAAGTTATTTTAATTGACTGCCGGAAAAAAGTATATTTGAAACTTCAAAGACAAGTACATGTGTTTTTTACGTAACTACAACTTGATTTAAGACAGCTTGGTCTCTTTTTGGATGTTTGTTACGATACAGGCTAAATGGGACGACTTTAAAGGCATATTAGAAATTTGTAGATATAAATGAAGAGAAATTACAAACTCAAAATAACAATGTTTTCGTGACAGTAATAATAATAAATATATCTGTATGTACACATGATTTTAGATTGTCTTCTAACGTTTGGCTTTAAAACTTAATTAATTTAATAGTAATAAGTTAGATCTTAAACATTTCGTCCTTGGCATGTAAAGCATCTCAAGTATATGTTGTTACGGTTCGTGAATTATTTTGCTCAGAGGTGATAATGTGATAGTTTAAAACATCTAAGTTTCGGAGGTGGCCTTGTTAGTGCTTTGATTCAGTAACAATTTACAAAAAACAATAGATTTGGTATCTTTGAAATTTTAATATTATGTAATCAAAAGTTTTTATTAAAAAGTCTGTCCAAAATCTTTACATTCAGAAAGAAATTTTATTTGTTATCCTTATCCAACATTTGTTATAAACTTAGGATTCAAAATGTATTTGTAATGTAATCACTGCGAGTATTCATTAATGTTAAAAAGATTTTACCGAATTATTTAATAAAACGAGTCACACTTCCTTTGTTCTGCTCCCTAGTTCAGTTAGTACAACTGCGACAACTGTGACAACTGTGAACTCCTGAAACTCCAATTTGTATATTTAAGAAGTTCGTATCATCGTTCCACCGACACACAGAAAACAAGCAAAGAGATGAACTAAACTTGTGAGTTCACTGCAGATTTACACACTTTAGTATTCAAATATATTTCGTTTTTTTTTTCTATCTACTGACCGATGATAATTTAATTTTAAAATCATACAGCGTGTAATGTCATTAAGTAATATTAGCAAATATTTTTTCTTTATTTTCTATATATTACGTTTTGGCCATGAAAACCATGTTAGGTTACAAACAATCGCACACAGATTTTCTCTCAAGAGTGTAACAAGGTATTTAACTTTTTCGACATCTTATTTTCATGTTAAAATTTACTAGTTTAAAGTCTTTTAGATGAAATAACCATATATTAATGAAGTACATTATTTATAGTTATGTTGATTACTAATCATTGATTGGGTTATTTGATACAAGGCGTTACTGTTAGGTAATTGGATATTCTAGATTCTATATAGAATACATTTAATACACTCATCGTAGTGTCTAACTTAAATTTATTCATAAACCATATTTTTTACAGTTACTTCCCATATTTCCAAGAAACGGACATTATGCCAAAAACTAAGAGCCCTATGTTAAATTACATCTGTATAAAATTACAGGAATATTTTATATTTAAGTATTGACATTGAATCTAGATCGGCAACTAAAACCTTTAAAAATAACTTGTTAGGTACAGGGAAAAAGCTGAGAAATGTGAAAAGTATATATACATTCGGTTTTAGAAAATTGTTTTCATATTTTTTTTTTTACTATTTTATATCCTGTTTTGAAAACACAAATATTAGTAAGTCAGTTGGAGACTACTTGATGACATTGTGGGCCTTGTAGGTACTTTGTTATCACTTTGTGCTTATTTGAGTGGGCTTCAGACACGATGCCTAGTGTGGCAATCGTGTTCAAAAGGTTGTCTTCACAATCTAGATCTAAACAAAGGCAAAGAATAGCATTATTTATGAATAAAAAAAACTCAAACGGCATACTGAGTTCGCCAAAAAATAAGGTTTGTTTCAGAATACTTTTGTTGTTTTTTGATAATATCAACTGAAATGTACAATAACATATAAAATGAAAAGTAGTGAGTGTGTGTTCATCCATAGTGAACATATAACAGTAAACTAAATATATATTAAGAAGCAAGTTACATAAATTACAAAACTAATGTCTGTTTCGTGTCAAAATTATAAAGACTGCCGTACTATCTCCATAATAGTATTGTGACACTAGCGTTACCTACATGATCATGATTTGAACATTCCCAGACCAAGATCATAGAATGTTAAAATGTTAAAAAAGAGACTGAGAATTAATTTTATGAGATTTAGCTGTAAAGGTCCAATCACACGCAAAATAATTGAAATTATTAAATTGGTCTCTGGAATTCCTTTCATATAATAGTTAGATTATTCAATATAATTACCAGATTCTTACAGATTCTCCCCGGATATTTGAATGAATCAAGAAATTTGAATGTTAAAGTGATAATTTCCCATGCATTACTTTTTCAAGTGAATTTAGATACAAAGTCAAAAAGTAATCTAATATATTAATACATTGATAAAGGCTATCAGTTACCGATAAGTGAAATGAGAGAAAATTGTACATTAAAACAAAAAACACTATCATGCTATCAGTATTCCCAGTAAAGTAATTACTTCATATAAAATAATATTATATATCACTTGTTTTGAAAGAATTCATATTTATGAAAACAATTTA
>DVQP01003017.1:0-11458 GCA_018231745.1 Danaus eresimus
TTAGATCTTAATTAATGCTCTATATATTAGTAAATAAAACACACAATTAACTTCCTTGAAAGTAAAAAAAAAAACATTTTTCCTGGTTTCACATGACAAATATAAAGTTCTTATTGTTTAAAAGATCACTTACCCACTTTATTAACATTTAAATATTTTTTTAAAAACTTTTTCGTAAGCAAAGCATTTGTGCTTTCGGTTCTATATAAATGCACAACAAAAAAGTAAATAAATTATATCAGCAGTCATAAATTGTTGTAGTTTTACTTGTATATAGAATAACTTGTATTATTACATTGAACATATTCAGAACCTGGATTAATGCTCACCCGTCATGTTATAAGGTAATATAATATTTATACATACCGGTAGTAGTGCAATGTTAATAATAATTTTCACTTTCACATAACTAACACGGGCTTTATTAATAGAATAGTAGCGATGTACTCTATGTATATTAATCTTAGGCACCGTTGTTAATCCAAGACATGTAATTACACATGACTTCTGTGTTCCGCATGACCAACATCATGAATGTACCATCATTATCGCATAAATCAGCGCCGATTGGATCCGTAATTGCAGAATCGATGTATCGTTGTATCGATGTTATCCCGAAGCTAAATTAAACTCTCCATCGATATAATTTCGCTTGATATGTGTGACGTTTAATAAATCTTGAGACCGCGGACTAGCCCGCGGTTACGACTTTGGTGATACAAACGCTATACAGATTAAAGATATTGTTCAGAGTTAGGAACTTAGGCATTATAAATGCCGTTAATGTTAAAACTCGTACCACTTGCATTGCTTTAATTTAAACTGTGTATAGCGTTGTGAGTTTTTGGTTAAAACAATTTATCGGTTAAAGATTTGCAATGCTCTTCTCATAGTATACCGTTTGGTCTATTGTTAAAAACCGAATTTATATAACACTCAGACAACTTTCACTCCATTACATATTTAACAGATATAAATCATGTATCATGCGTGTAATGAATAACAAATTGTGTATCTTATATGAGATAAGGCAAATTTAATTGAAGCTGGAAGCAACGTACCGTTACTGTCAATCAATTTCATTCTATCATATAAAGTTAATTCTAAGATGGGATCCAATTTCATATTACCGAGTTATATGCTATAATTTTGTTATGAAATTTATTATGCGAGTTAAAACTACAGGTTCTACAATAAGGATATGACTATCAATTTTTGTCACAGTTTTTGATTCTTATTAATATATAGATTACTCTTGAAGAACATAAAATTGTATGGCACAAGAAAAGAATTCCAGTAAAGTTGCCATAAAATAGGTCGGTGAGAGAAAATAGGAAGCAAATAATATGTATAATAATATCTGAGGGCACGATGCTCTAAATATCGGCAATCACCCGTTTAGTCAAGTTTATCCTAACCGTGTTTGTTCATAACATTCAGGTTTATGTGATGCTGCGGGCTAGTGATCAAGGGTAGCAAATCACTGATCGAAGGACGGCTCATAATTGCTGCCTTGAGCTCAACCGATGACATATTCTATCAAACCTATATTCGACGAGAAAACACATTCGCACAATGTAAATATTTTTTATTGGAATACAAAATTATTATTTTTTAATCCTATACAAGTATATTAGTTACATGTAGAATTTAATTATTCATTTGGTATTATTTTAAAAAAATTTAACCATTTTTAATCATAATTTATTTAATGACTGCAAAAGTTACCTAGAAAATTTCTTTAAAAACGATTTTCATTGATCATACGAAAAGAGCAGGTCCTGGTAACGAAGTATATATTTACGTATCTAATTCAAATACTAGAGTACCTATCTTGTACCCACATTTCTATGTAGGTGTACTGCCTAACGATTTAAAGGTATTATATTTTGTAAACGAAAACTCAAAAATCTAGATTTTGGCAAATCACAATTTAAATTTAAAAGTTTATCCTCTCATTTTAATAATTTTTATTTACTTTGTTTAGAGTTATTTCAAATTAATCTTCAATTCTTCAAAATAAATTGTTTGAAACTCTTTAACGATTAAGCAATGTTTGTAATTATGAGAAAAATTCACAAGGATTTTGGTGACGGCATTTAAAAGAGAAAATATTGAAGAGTAAATTTCGATCGTGAATTCAATTAATGTCTGTAATATTTTTTTGTATGTGAATATTTTCGTGGAACAGATTATAAATTTACTTTTCACGGACCTTAAAAAGTTATTTTACTTTCGAAAAAGGTGTATATAATTACATTTCTATTTTATGAATTGATGTTTAAATTAACATTTTAGAACACTACAAAACAAGTTACAGAACATTATTGCCTGTCTAAAAGATATGTAACTGAAATAGTTTAATAGAAATTATATTATATTGACGTAACAATACTAATATGTATTGCTCAATTGTAATTTATAGTACCTCATGCCCAAACTAATGTCTTTCAAACGCACTCATTTAAAATGAAAACGAATCTGATTGTGAACGAAATTAAAAGTAATACCAATTACTAACATAACGACATAACGTATGTATCGTTATAAATAATGAGTGCTTACAGTTGTAATAGCTATTTCGCTCACTAAGTCATTTAAAGCGAAGCAAAGTTATATAAGAGCACCTGGTTAAAAGTACGATTTTCATAACCACGATACGATTATAAATTCCAAAATTTCAAATAAGAACATAATATATAAACTTAAAATTATTAGATTTATTTCTATTTTATTGCAATGACATTCAAATGGATTAAATATTAAAAAGGCAGCTATGAACTTTATAAACTTTTACTTTCATTTATTTACGGCTTCAAAGCTACTCGCCTCCCCTTAAGCCAAACAGTTAAATTATAATACTTAAGCAATACTTTGTATCTGTTAAGTGAATTGTTGCCTAAATATTCTACTAAGGCTTGTTCTTTGATACCGATAATATTATCACATTAATGTAAATTATGACTTCGATACAATATAATTATTAAAATCGGATATATTATACTAGGGAGACGGCAAATTTACGTCATGTCAAAATAAACACTAATTACGTAAACAAAGTAGCTGCTAAATAATCTACAGGACACTATTATTAATTCAGTAATAAAGGAATATATCAAAGTGTCAAACACCAGACCAATTGGCAAGTTAGGTGGTAAAGGTGCGTTCGTAGTCCCCACTCAAAAATTCCGTTTGTCTGTCGCAATGTCGGCCGGCAGCCCGCCCCGCTATACTCGCCTATTACGAGCCGCTCGCTACTGAATAACCTTGAATTTACTATTACAGTCATTACACTGCGTCACTAGAGGCTGATATCTAGTCGACAGATCGAATTACTCTAGAAATTATCCCATTTCGCGTCCCGAACCCCGAAGCATAAGCTAACAAGCAAGCGCAATATGTCATGTCCTGTAATATTTCTTCTAATAAACAGATGATAGTCCCTAGTGTTCTAAAAAACGGCAAACTCTACATCAAACGCTCCAGAATAAGTAGGTGCTCGGTGCTCGTATAAATTCTAATAAGCATCTATTTCGCTCCTGAGGCAACACTGTTCTTAATCTCGACTATTACTTTAGCGTTGAAATTTTAAAATCCCGAGACCGGTAGTTTGGTTCATGGTTCATTTTTAGTTGCCTCCTACGCTTTGATGGGTAATAAATCGTGATGTGCAGTGGCTTTTTAAATGTTCCGTGTGTCGTCGTGTTTCGACTCTAAACGGCGATCAGTCACGGTCTGAAGATGATTCATGTAAGCTATGGGAGGAATAAATCTTTCTTATTTAAGTATCCATTCTCTTATGGAGCGTGTCGTTTGATTTAGATCAGTTGAGATAAATCTTATGGAACCTTCGTTTTTTACATATTGTATATATACTCTATATGGTAGTTCATAGGTCTTTTAAAAAAAATCATCCTTTACTGAGGCTGATGATTGTTGGCCAGTAGATCATATAGTAATTAGTCTTATTGGTATCTTATTTGTGAGAATATTATAAAAAGAAATATTCTTGATCAACAAAAATATCAACGTTATGTTTGCGGTGGTATATAAGTTAATTATATTTCGGTATTAGACAAATTTTTATCACTTGTCAATAGCTCTCCATTAAAATATAGTAGTAAATTACAGATATTCGTTCAGAGTTGATTTGGCGTAAAGACTCATGTTATATCCCAGAGGCAACAATTCTCACACTCATAATGTTAACGATACACAAACTGTGCTTTACTTGTGTTGGTTGTAACAAAACACTCCAGCCAATGTCTTTTTCATTATATATTTTTCTTATTATTAGCATCACCTTTAAATGAATGTTTTATGAAAATAAATAAAAAATATCCAGTGTTAAATTTTATATAAATATTTTTACTTTCCTATAGAAAAATGACTTTAACTTAGTATTAAAGTCATTCGTGTAATTTTAACAAGGAGTCAAAGTTAGTAATAATAAGAGAAAATTTTACTTAATTTTGGATCAAGTTATTCACCAGTGCCAATTAAATAGTGCTTACAATAGCAATCTAGGCACTGATAACGCTTATCGATAGCAAGTGATAAATAGTCCACTATCAGTGCGTAATATTAAATAGGAAATTGTTATAAAATTAAACTTAGAAATTTATTTTAATTAGAACCTGTTTCAAACCACACAAAAGTTACTTTCCTTGTTTGTTATTATATCGTAACTAAGTCGATATTTACCCAGTTTTATAAAAAAAGGAATTTATTGTATAGATACATATTTATATATATCCAATTATCCAAAAAAATAAATATGAATTTCACATAAATAATTACTATTGAATTAATTTTTAATTTATCCGAAATAAGTTTCTCCAAAATAAGATGATTGCATTAAATTTTATTTTTGTCTTCTGTATTCATGTTGTAATATTCTTCTATATTCCACAGATAATCGTATAAAATTATGAGCCAACAATGTTTAAACAAAGGTAAAATATTTAAAACAGCGCCACCTGAAGCAAATTTAATTCTATAATTAATTGGGTTACACCAACATTCCACTTTATCAGTAGATCTGTTATCAGTGTGACATCTTGATATATTTACTCTCACCTAATGCACCGTGACAAATCACTGGCTTGTACAATATGTGAAGGACAACAGGTCACTCACCCTCTAAACGTATGTATGTCTATAGAATGTACAGGATGAACGTCTGGACTAACGGCTATTTAATCTATACTTTTTAAAAACTTCTTAAATTTCGAGAACTATTTATGAAACGGAATCTACAGTATGAAAATCCTATAGCATATTAAGCCTTAATATAATCTTATCAAGTAATTCACACATCAAAAGACAGTGTAAGTATTCGGATATATCAAGTTTAGGGCGAAGTTATTAATCGTGCTTACAAATTATTTTATATATTTTTCCCCAGTGACACTACACGAACTCACCATCCATCAGGCCTACCTGAATTCCGGACCACGTGCCATCTTTATGGTCTCCGTCGCCCGCTGTGCGATCATTTGTCAACATACATGCCCGAATATTTGTATAATTTTGTTTATACAGCTAATAAACCCGGTTTCGCTCGTATCATTACCTTATTAAACTATATTTTGTATATTCTACACTATAAAGTTGGTTTAGCAATTTATTTGTTTGTTAAAACTATTCTTATGGTGCAGTATTAAATTAAGTAATATAGTAAGGTTATATTTTTGTCAGCGACACATCTATGTCCTGTTTATTATTTCAGTTCAAAATACAAGTATTTTATAGATATTAAGGATCCGTGGATTCCTCAATAAATATAATTTGAGTAGACCGATAGGTAAATTTTATAAATAGATTTTTGTGTAATTTGTCAAAAGATAGTCATTATTTTTCAATTTACATATATTTCATATCATTCAAAGTTGCTCCAAATTAAAAAGATGTTTTATATTATAAATAAATCCAGGATCCTCACGCCATAATTTATATGACAATAGCTTTATAAAAGTCCACAAAGCAGCTTGATTTAGACGAAGCCTTACTAAAACTGGAGCAAGAAATGAACTCATACATAATGTATTAAACCGTTCCTCAAGGCCTGCGCTCAATTTTTCTGATCTTAATCCTTCATGAGCTCATCTAGCCGAGTTTTAATCTCAATCTCACCTCATTACCGACTCCAGAATACTTGGAATAGCCAATTTCGTCATTAATTACAAGCCCGCCTCCCCTTACCCTTCCTTTTTCGAGTAAAAATAAATTATAACTCATTTATCGTTAGTCGCTCGCTGAATAAATAGCTGTCACGTTGGCGCACACAGAAGCGTTACGGTGTAACGTGACGTGAACGTTCAGGGGGGAGGCCACGCCCCGACATGCGCACTGCCACGGACACGCACGCCCATGTGTGACGCATGTGGCTGTCATGGAACTGGGGCACATATGTGCATGTCTCTAGGTGGGCGTGAGCGAATGTGGGCGTGAGATACGTGCACATACGAGGTAGGAGGTTACGTCAACAACACATACCGAATGTCACAGCCGTTCAACTCGGCGAATAGAAATAAACCCGCAAATTAAACGGAGAAGTGGAGACGAAAAAATACTTAAAAAAAAAATCCCCACCTGCGGCCGCAATTATCGGCGCGAACCGCGGAAAATTGCGGGGCGAACGCCAAACTGACACTCGTGGAACTTCCTCAAAATAAAACTTGGGAAAAGTTCAACCGGAAAGGAAAGAAAACGTGAAAATAAAAAAGCCATTGACTCCGCAGACCGGCCCTGAAAGTTTGTGATTTTTTCAACGTCCCCGCGGACGGAATCACGCCGTGATTTTTTCGCCGCTCGAGTAACTGTCGCTTACTCCTCAACTAACTAGTGAAATCTGTTTTCAATGCGGCTCTCGAATAATGTTCTGAACTGAGTTTTCTATAAAATACATTTTGAAAAGCGAGTTATAAAAGTTATTGATGAGTTTGGATTTTAAATATTTGTTTGTATTAATATAACGAAACCGCAGATCGACTTGAACAACCAGAATTTTCATTAACATTAAAGTAACATTGAGGGATTGGAATAAAGAATACCGCAATATAGGGCAGCATATTTCAACAAATCGAAAAGTTCTGAGAAGTCATCTGAATGGGTAGCATAAAAACATTCTTACACAGTACCACGCGGTCTGAAACAATATGGTTCAGAATCATCCGATCAATAATATATAGGCTAAGAAAACGTACAGAGTAGAGAAATCGAGACTCAGCTAGAAAACAAATCAGTGTTGGGAGGCGCAAATTGAGCACGTACCCGTTCCGGCTAATTTTATTTTGCAATTACACCCTCTCCCGCCACCCCCGCTAATACATTCCTGGCGACAGCACTCCAGAGGACAGAAGCGTGTGGAAGTATTAAGAACAGTTTTTGTTTATATTAAATCATCACTATTTTAAATGTCCTTTGAGATAGAAAAGCTTCGAGAAATATTTTTAAAGTACATGAATATGATACAAACTTTCAATATCAACTCCGTTTAATTACCTTATAACGTTTATTTACTTAACGGAAATAATAGGTAATTAATTACCTGTACTATATTTTTATATAACATCCATTGAATATCATTAAACATTTTAGTTATTGTTAACATCACATACCTTTGATCTCGGATGATTCAAGGAGAATCTCGAAGCTAGAATGTTTATAATTCTGGTAACATACATTGAACTGGTATTAATATGTTAAAATTCAACTCGTCAAATTCTATAAAACTGTTTTATTAATTTTTTTGTTTTTCGTATCTTCATTAATTATAATAAAATAAGTACTAAAATCGTTTCGTCAGCAGGATCTCTGGGCTCCTACTCTGTAGCCCCCACTGTAAAAAGGTTGTAAGAAGGCGGTGGACACCCCGGGGGGGGGACGATCGCCTTCAACCCTTTCGCTTTTACCCCCACCTACAGGGTGCTCGCGATTCTTAAGAAATAAAACTGTTGTTAACGCAATTACTACAGCGTCTTCTGTACCTCTGCTATCAAGGTTTATATTTCAATATTTTAACGGTTATATGGTATATAATTGACGGCAACATGATAGTTTTATGACATGGGATATATTACATCAATTTGACAAATTTATATTGCAAAAGTTATGAATTCATGTTTAGATTTACATGAAGTTGTTACATAGTTGGGGCAACAATCAGCAAATCAGCCTAGTCCTGAAAAAATGTGCGAAGGGAGATGAATACATAAAATCTCTTTTTAAAAGACTATAAAAAATCTTAATTACTTAGAAACGGGAGCACCCTGTAACCGCTAAGCTTCTCGCATTTCTTCGTCGCTTCTTAAAGTGTTTTACATACAACTGGTACAGCTGTGTGCGTTTGTATTTACTCACGCACAAATGTGTGAGTCTTTACGCATTTTTGCCCCTTTCCCCCCTCCAAGAAAAATACCTTACCCCTTTACCAACCACCCCTTTGATGTACCGGTACGCCTCGGGTAAAGATATGAGACTTTTTCAAAAAGCTTAATTTAAATGAGGCGCTCGGGACGGCTCAATGAGAATATTCCTTAATTTAAATACTATCTCGAGGGCCACTGACAACTTGGGGCAGCGTGGGTAAAATGGACCATTTTAATTGGTATTGAATTTCGATTCGATACTTAGGTGACTTTATCTTGTTTTTTCTTGTTTGTGTTTAGGTATTTATTGAGGAAATCGACTCCTGTTGAGAAAAGGGCTGTAGTTTAATATACTCTTTGCTGAGCTTTTCTTTGTTTCACTAGTTTATCGTGTTAGGTTACGATGGACTTGTAAAAAAAAGCAATCAACTAAGGCATTAACACTTTTTATATTTTATTTTATATTCTTAGTATATATTTCATAATGCCATAAGATTTTAACATGTGTTTAATAATTTATGTAACTATAATGACCTGTCTGTGATGATCAATATATAATGATAATTTATAATTATAGATACAAACATATAGTTACACATTATACTTTTAAATTTAGTATTATTTCATAGTTTCTCATGGTTTCATGGTCTACTCTACAAGTAACAAAAGTATCAAATATTTATCGGTACGCTATATTCACTAAGACATACTTTCATTGGCACTTCAAAACATCAATTATGGAATTACACCACAATAGACGCAGCTATTCACATTTTATGGTCTAAGAAAAATATGTTTGCACTGATAAATCTAGAAGAAATCTAGTAAACTCTTCCCTCTATCGGTTTTTTAACATATGAAAATGGACAAAAAATAAACTTATTATTTTTATGAACATATAATCAATTAACTAGACAAACTATACAAAAAGATACAGAGAAAAGATAAAAATTTTAGGTTAATACATTTTTTTAATTAAATACATAATAAAAATCCTTGATATTCTTGGTAATTGGCAAAAAATTAAATCTTAACATTAATAGAACGTAAAATTATTCATGTGTTTCATTTTATCTTTACTCCTTTTTTATATCCTCCAAGGTGGAAAAAATGTTACAAGACGTTTACTAACTACAAACTAACTGACTAACTGTCCAACAACTTCGAAGAATAATATTTTATAAAATATTTAAAGCCGACAATAAGCATATTATAAATAATAATTTGAATGCAATTTCAAAATTTTACAAACAATTTCAAGATAGTTATTCAGTGGGACTTGTATTTTATCTATGACTATCTCATAAAACTTGAAGAAAATCACCAAAAAATTTAGTTTACGTTATATTTCTTTATCAGTTTTTATTTTAAGTTTTACTGAGTTTAGTTTTCTACTACAGAATTATTTTTTTTCTATTATAAAAAAAATAAAATAAATTTTGAAAATAATATCAATTGATCAATTATATATACATATAACATTAAAAAGTAATAGGAACGCTGACTTCAAACAGTTTTCATTGGCAATCTCTAAACTAATTAATTTTTGCCTCCATACAAAATCACAGCGCAATCAATACGCGTCGTAAAAACAATTCAAGAGGAATTCTTACCCCCTAATGAAACAAAGGGTATTAAAATTTCAAATAGGTACATGTTTCTTGAAATTTATTCTGTAAGCAAAAATTTACCAAAAAGAAGGGTTACTCGGCATTGACACCATCAATTTAGTGTTTCCCCTCGGGTTTTGCTGTGAATTTATTATATTTGAGATTTATTTAAAATTATTGTCTAAAAATAATAAATACATCTTTGACATACCATAAAAATAGCCGGTGCACGTTTTTAAATAATATTAAACTGTAATAAAATATAAACGGACAAACAGAAAACATTATTTAGAGAGTCCATAGTTCACAGGTGGGGGCGGCTCGCACCCCTTTTTAACCCTTTTGAGATCGGAACGTTTCTTCTCCTTCTTTACATTTATTTCTTATGGCCTGTTTCTTCTTCTTAAATTATAAAGCTCGCTGTGGATTAAAACATCTTGATACTTCCTAATTTTATAACATAGTAAAAACTATTACTCATATATAATAGTATATTGTTTTATTGTATTACTGAAAAACATTTTACAATATATCTTTTACTGCCAACTAATAAAGTTGGATGATTATGGTTTGACAATCCGATCTTCATTGTTAATGTTGTGGAAATGATTTTTACAGGCCCTAGTATGAAGTATTGCGTACGAATTGTCAGAAATAAATATTCAAAAGATCAAATTAAGCTGGTCATACTATACCGGTTGCCGAAATGATGTTACAAAGACTCGGAACTGGGCTAACACAAGTTTTCTATATTGCTGTGCGTACCCTCCCTCCTCAAACCCGACCCCCAAAGGGTTGAAAACCCACCTTTGAAGATGCGCAAAGCTTTTTCTATAACACTAAACGATTCCAATTTTGAAATTCTCAAATTTCAGGGGTAAAAATAATTGGTCCCACGGATCTCAGCGTATTTTGAGTTATTTATTTTTGTTACTGTCAAAGTTAACGTTTTGTTGTCTCATTTCGCAGATTTTTAATTATTTTTTTTTTATTATACATAAAAATACTTGGACTTGGTAATTTAAATAACCGAGAGTCTTGAATATTAGTATTGAGATAGAAAATATGTTTTGATAGTAAGCTTTTGTCTTTATTAGAACAACAAACATAAATTATTAAAACTGTAAATGATTATAATGAATATATATCAAATAATACTTAAACTAGAATGTTTTATTTACATTTATTCATATTTAATTGGACAACCACTAACATTAAGGAGCCTGCTTTTAAATGTGAACCTTATCTTTTGAGAGTAAGAGTACAAAATTCTTTTCATTATTAATAAGGTGACATGTAAAGACGGTAAGATTTAGTGATAGAACACGCGTGTGGACGACAATCGAGATGCTGCTTTATAATATGGAGACGGCTTATTAAAACTCCTTACAGACTAGAAAACTATATAGTGCTAATAAACATATTTTATTTCATTATATACTAATTTTATTTAATTATATATTAATTTTATTATAT
>DVQP01003018.1:0-11454 GCA_018231745.1 Danaus eresimus
AAATGCAATTTTCTAATATAGCAACAGAAGGTTGATTATGTATGTGTATAAATAACTTTATAATTCTTCATGACTCCGGAAGTTTTTTTTTTTGGGGGTATTTATTTTTTTTTCTTCAAAACTGATTCACCTCGCCCCTTATAAATGATTCTTCTCTATAATCTGTAAACCAATAAACATGTTAAAATGATATATATAATAATGAAAGCCTTAAAAGCAGTTCATTATGTACTTTACTTGTGAGTGTAAGGGGTTTCATTCTGATTGCATCTTGTAGCGATACACTAATACACTGGCAACACCAACTAAGAAACTCAGCAGCAGAGAACTCCATATGAACATCTGTAAATTGTATCAATTTAAATAAAACTAATATTTTTCGAATTTCCTGCGGGAATTTTATTATTTTAAGACTATGTGATCACGGTTGCCGAAAAGTAACCGAAACGTCGGGATTGTGTATATTTTGTAAAATATTAAAATACTCTTAGTAAATCCGACAAATATTAGTTTTATTTTAATGAATACTAGCGAAATTCTTAGATCTCATTCAATTATATCATTTCAATAATCATTTATAGTAACAGCAAGACTGGACATCATTTTTGTTATGACAGGTTTTTATCATATGACTATTCCATTTGTATTGCCAGTAGCAAAAATAAGTTGAAATCCTACCAAAATCAAACTCTAGTTAAAATAATTACTGTTTATTGAATATTTATACCATTTTTATGCCTATTACCTTAGCTCTAGAGGGTTTTTTCTCTGGTTCTGGTTTAGACTGTCCGGCCGTTCCCAGCATCCTTTTAGCAAGCTTTTTCTCAACAGATCTATCTCTTGTAGCTTTTTGTTCACATTTCGACAATTCTTTACGAACTCCTACATCACCGGGGGCCAATGCTGCAGCAGCCCTAGCTGCTTCTAGGGCTTCAGAATTGCGCCCCATTGCGGTTAGGATTCGTGACTTACGGTACAAGGCCTTAGCGTTTCGAGGCTGACAAGTCAAAACCCTTGTGACAGCCTGTAATAAATAGAAATGACAAGTTAAAATTACTATAAGTTATTTAGATATAACAGAAAAAACACTTTTAAAACTTTAAAAAATTCAATTAACCTGTAAAGCGGCCTCGTAAGCACCGGCTTTCAACTGAGCAGCTGCCATATTATTATGAACCCTGAGTCGTTCCTCCAGCAGGGCGTGTAGGGCTTCTGAAGCTGGTTCAAAATCTCCTGAGGTTGTGGGATCACTAATACCCCCTTCACTTTCATCAAGTACATCCAAGGCTCGTCGGTACAACTGAACAGCCAACTGAGACTCCCCTCGGCCATACCACCAGTTACCACGACAACGACGACGAATTCTGAAACATAACAATTGTAATTATTAAACATCTTCATCATAAAAAGGTTACATATAATTGACACAAAAGTATAAACTCTTATTAATACCAAAATTAACTCTCATTTCCAATGTTAACTCTCCTATAGACAAGTTGAACATGTTTCGAAACAAAAAACCCTTTGGCAAATGTCACCTAAAGTTGTTAACTTTGAATTATTAAAATAACAGCAAAACATATAAAACTCGTTTTTGTGTCGAAAAACAATTTACATAAATACGTCAATGCCAAAAATGAATGAAACATTTTTTTATATATAAAATATAAACATTGTACACATGTAAGGAAATGGATAAAATAATTAACCTTGACATGGTACATCATAAATATTATCATAATATGTCATCCCACACAAGACAGAATTTAAAATAAAAACAAACTATTATCAGTTTCATATTGGAGACCTACTTACCCTATTTCCATTCTTTCTGCAATAGGCAATGTTTCATGTTCCGATTCTTCTGTCCAATCATGGAGTTTCAATGAGGCCTCTAGCCATGTTTCCGATCCTATAGGCTCCCCGTCATATTTAGGGCTATCCACTTCACCAATCAAACCAAGACTCTCACCAGGTTTGAGACCTGAATCTCCATAAGCAAATCTTGGAGCTATTCGTAATAAGCATGCCTCACCTCGATACATTAATGTAAGTGCTAAATCCAAACCTTGTAAGATCTAGAATAATATAAAATATTTATTACATATCAATAGAAGTGTCTAAGTAATGGAATAGATAACAGTATTGGTAGATTTCATTGCATGATAACAAATTTAAACATATATACAATTATATGTACCTAATTTATAATTCACTTGTCACATGGTCATGTTAAATAATTCATATAAAATTAAATCAATTGTATGCTTACTTCATTGTCACCCAAATAAATTTTCAAGTTATCTCGTTTCTCAATAATATTTTTTTGATTATCCTGTAATCTAAGTTCATAGCTAATTCTACATATATCACTTCTTTGTGGCCTTTCACCGCTTGCTTCATCACCCTGTTCTATGATCTAATTATAAAAACAAAAAATATGGTAAATAAATTAAACAAATTACTTTATTAAATAAAAGGATAAATGCTACTTTTTTTAGCAAAGCGCCAGAGCCAAGAACATCCTGCCACTCTTCCTGAGGTTTTTCTTCTTTCTTGTCTATTTTCGCAGACGCTGCATCAGCAAGTTTCGCCTCCTCTATTTCGTGCGCAGCTGCAGAGGCTAAGTCCTCGAAAGAACTGCTCTCAGATTTGTCAATCGTAGTACGTTCCCCTTCGCTCATCTACAAACAAAACCTCGTGATACAACTCTTTCTTTAAACTACGTAACTAACCAGTTTATCAGATGGCGACTTAACTAATGCGATATAAATATATATAAATTAATCTGTTTGTTACATATTTACCTTTCTAGTTTTATCACAGTAGGATTAAAAAACTCTATTTTCTGGACACAAAATATAAACAATATCATATACACATGTCACCAAAATTCAAATATTATAATTAAATTGTGTTGTGAAATACGTGTTAAGATGACAATTCAACTTTCTGAATTGACAATTCCGAATTCGCAATAGCAACAATTATGACTTACAAAATTGTTGATAAACTGAATGAGAATGAATTTAATGAAGAATGTATTAAATAGGTTTTTTTCTTCAGATTGCCATTTTTTATCTGTTTGATTCAAATGTTTGAAATTTTTTAATAGAAATTAGTCTCATTTATAGTTCTTCAGATAATATGCACTTCTAATTGAAAAATATTAAAATAATGAATTGTAAAATATGTCCTTAAAGATATGCGAGTAAAACAATCATATATTATTTGAATTACACCAATTCAGAAAACTCTTTTTCATTCGAAATATGAAGATTTAAAAATACTCATTTTAAAGAACATTATCTTTGATATACAGATTAAAAATATTCTGTGTATAATCTATCTTTCATTACTTGATTGAAAGGTTTCCGTCATCTTGACAGTTAAAACGGGGAAAACTTTAGAGAAAATTGACAATTTCTGTAGAAAAGGAAAAACCATAAACATATTTTCCTTACAGTCACAGAATTAAATATGCAGAAATATGAAAAACTTGAAAAAATCGGTGAAGGGACATATGGCACAGTTTTTAAAGCTAAAAATAGAGAAACTCATGAAATAGTCGCACTTAAGCGAGTAAGACTGGACGATGACGATGAAGGAGTTCCGTCGTCAGCATTACGTGAGATATGCTTACTTAAAGAATTAAAGCACAAAAACATCGTTCGCCTGTATGATGTGCTGCATAGTGAAAAAAAATTAACCCTAGTATTCGAACATTGCGACCAGGATTTAAAAAAATATTTCGACAGTTTAAACGACGAAATAGATTTAGACGTAGTCAAATCTTTTATGTATCAGCTTCTTCGGGGACTTGCATTTTGCCACAGTCACAATGTGCTCCATCGTGACTTGAAACCCCAAAATTTATTGATTAACAAAAATGGAGAATTGAAATTAGCAGACTTTGGTCTGGCCAGAGCTTTTGGTATTCCTGTAAAATGTTACTCTGCTGAAGTTGTTACTCTCTGGTACCGACCACCTGATGTATTGTTTGGAGCAAAACTTTATACAACAAGCATTGATATGTGGTCAGCAGGTTGTATTTTTGCAGAATTAGCTAATTCTGGAAGACCACTTTTCCCTGGTTCTGATGTTGATGATCAATTGAAGAAGATTTTTAAATTACTTGGTACTTACTCACTTATGACATTTTTAAACTTACTGTCTTTACATAAGTGTTCTTAATTTTATTGAATAATTTTAATGAATATGATGCGTAGTTCAATATTAATGAAATTATAACAAGTGTAGAGACTATGCCAGTGGTGAACAAAGAAAGATTGATTATTAAGCCATTAGTATTAGAATAATGTATGTGCTGAATTTTACAGGAACACCAAATGAAGATACTTGGCCCGGCATTACTCAATTGCCTGACTACAAACCCCTGCCAGTATACCAACCTAGTCTAGGACTAGCTCAGGTAGTTCCCAGGCTGCCAGCAAGAGGCAGAGATCTATTAGCTCGTCTTTTGACCTGTAACCCAGCATTAAGAATGCCAGCCGACGACGCCATGGCACATGCCTACTTCCACGATTTGAATCCATCAGTCAAGAACGACAGATGTTAACAATCAATTCATCCATACAAATGTACCTCCGAACTGCTGTTTAGTGACAAAAATAAAGACAATGAGGTGCAAGAGTGTTGTGATGAAGATATGTAAATTATTAAATTTTACGGACCTAAATAGTATAAATCAGTTATAGACTGCCATTAATAACTTAATAAGATAATAGCTCTCTTTTATTTATTTTATTGTTGCTGCATGACTACTTAAACTGATATTTACAATACAATAATTAAAATGACTGAATGTTAGCTATTCTGGATCATAAAAAAAATATTGAATTGTGAGTTTTATGCTAGGAGAAAATCATAGCTATAAATGGAACTAATAATATATGGTAGAATATTATTTGTTATAACATAGGTTAGACATTTGGTAATGAATTGTAGATACTTCAGATAGTTGGTGATAAACATTGCAGCAATTGATATTATAATAAGCTATAATTTTGCTCCGAATTATGATCTCAGGATGTCCTTGTATACATAGAGATAAGTAATTTATTATATGATGTAAGAATAAAAAATTTGGGTTCATTGGACCGAATAAAGTTTATGACTGTCATAGTAATAAAGTTTTATAGGTAGAGTAGTCAATAAATTTGTGTTTAGAATAAATGTGTTTTAGTAATAATATATTCTTAACATTTCTTTCAGTAATATCTAATGTAAAGTAGTAAAAGTGTAACAAAAGCTATAACATTTCCATTTCTGCCCTTTTTCTTTTCCGATGATTGGCCACCATAGTTGCTGTCGTCAAGGGACAGTCTCCTCTCTTCAGCCATCCCGAGAGGGCCTTTTCAGTGACTACAGCACCAGCTGTACGATCTCTTTCGCTAGTCGATAATGGCTGCAGTGCTGTTATTGAATCAGTTGATACACTAGCTGATAAAATCATCCTAAATCTTTGTTTGAATGTCTGAAAAACAATATTACATAACTGGCAAGTAACTAAACATGTTACAAAATGATATACTGGTTGGAGTGAATTTTGCTCATTTTTGAGTACATACATCTATAAGAGTTGTTGCAACTTCGCCCTTGATATCATATTTAGCAATGTAACATCCTAGTTCATAGAAATATTGTCCCAGTTTATGCATATCTACTGTACAAGCATCAGCATTTAATATTTCCCTGTAAGTCTCTTTGTATATTTTAGGTAGCTCCACACTGACAAGTGGTGGTCTTCTAGCATGCAATGATTCCGCAAGCCATATCGGAATTTCGACATTTGTTCCAGCTTTTAAATCGTCTTCCGTGGCAGAGGGGTCCATAAATCCTTAATAAATAAAAACAAATCATTCAACTTAATTTGTTGAGAATCTATTATAAAAAACGGTTAGAGAGAATTCATAACAAGTTACCCATTTTTGGTAAATCATGCAGAAATTTACATGGAACTTTTTCGTTCGTAACAAGAATGTCTGTTATAGATAAGTAATTTGCCATATTACTAATTCAATATGCAATAATTCGAATAAAGCTACACAGTACTTATTGCTTTAAATAGACCAATCAGCTGTTAATTAATTTGACACATTGGCATAGACGACACATTGAACACAAAACGACCAGTAGTTAAGTACCTATCTATTCATATCGGTTATGACATAATATGGAATGTTACAAGCTAAAAAAAATACTTTTAATTGTATATATGTAACAACATTATTATATATAAATTATTTATTGTTAGGCCCAAAAGGACTCGTATCCAGAGCCATTAAAAACATTAACAAAAAAAATATTATTCTTTGAAATTTTTCTTATATGTATTTTAGAAATCCTATAAGAATTCTATGAACGGGCAAAAAATTACGGTTACAAGGTTATTCAACACTTGTAAGAAGATGAGATTTTTGTTTAATAATTGTTTTCAGGATATTTATATTTTTTACCATGATGTTCTCTCTATAAGGGGCTTAAGTCAAAGAGTGTAAATAATAAAATGGGAATATTTATTTATAAACAGTAACCAACACCTGAATATTAATAAATATATATTATATAATTAGTATCACAAAATCAATCTTACACAAATTTAATTTTCCTCATATTTT
The DNA here is from genome assembly GCA_018231745.1 of Danaus eresimus. Classification (NCBI taxonomy): domain Eukaryota; kingdom Metazoa; phylum Arthropoda; class Insecta; order Lepidoptera; family Nymphalidae; genus Danaus; species Danaus eresimus. The sequence continues at coordinate 6,642 of DVQP01003018.1, forward strand.
TGTTTGTAAACAATATTGTTTCACAAGTACCTCTATACTTAATATTGAATTATTAATAAGGTTACTTATAAAAAGTAATCACTTCTCTTCATCACAATGTGTGTAAACTAAATTAACAAGCTCAGCTTTTTTCAAGCCATTTAATGCTGCAAGGTTTTGAATATTTTTGTATTGTAATATGTTTTTCAGCTGTGGCACAGTATATGTTTCAATCTTTCTTTCTTTCAATTTAGTATTAAAAAGTTCTTCATCAAAATTTTCAATTTTTGACTTCTTGTTCTGTTGAGATGGCACCTTAGGACATGATCTTTTCAGAGTCATAGATGCAAAGGGTCCAAATAGTTCCTCAAAGAGATCATCTGGTAAGTTTTGAAATCTTTCAATGCTAGGTTTGGTTGTATCTACAAAGGGTTCAGTCTCATCCTCGTCCAATGCTAGAGCCTCGATTGCTCTGTATTTAGATTGCAATTTGGGATCCTCAAACATATCAGGTTGGTAGTCTATTATAGTGCTATTTATTATACCCTTCATCAGCTCTTTGTGTGCACTTTCTACAACTAGATTCTCATCTTCGATAACATCTTCTTTAACATGCAGTTCTCTTACATGTTCAACAAATGGTATATTAACAATGTCAAAACCAATATCAATGTTAAGATTGAGAGGCTTCACACATGGACTCAGCGCCACTATTACAGGTCTAGAATTTATTCTAGTACACAAAATACAAATTGCTACCATTTTCATGTCAGTGCAAGCTTTATGTAAAGCTTTGAATGTGACAGTGGAACCTTCTACAATACTTTCATTTGGATATAAGAATTGACCAATTTTAAAATACCACTTTTCCTTACAAATAATACTGGCTGGCTTGAAACCGAGGAGCTTCATCATTGGAGGTCCAAATGGATTTTTGATCATTTTCATTTCTTCATCTGCAAATTCAACTCTTTCACCCCCAAATTCTTGGTAATGTAGTAGTTCCGACTTCAAAAGAGGCACTTTCCTTTCAGATCTACCTTGACTGTCTTCATCAATGACATCATTTGAGACTTTTAATGTGTTTGTAGTGCTTGTTACAATAGCATTACTTTCTCTGTCCAAATCAACATTTTTCTTATTATTTTGACCAGCTTTTTTCAACAGAGTGTAAACACTGACACCAATATTAAAATTATCACCAATTTCAAAATTTAATTTTGCAATGGCTATATTTCTGTGAGTCTCCTGGAAGACAATTTTTTCAATATCCTTGACATTCCAAACAGGTTTTGGTGCTATACCATCATTACCCTTATTTGCTATCTTTAATAATTTTTCATAATATTTGTCAATGACATATTCAGTTTCTGAGATATTTATAATTTTAATATCAATGTTTGAGTCTACTAAATCAATAGCTCGGTTGAGTGTTCGGTCTTTATCAAGAGGAGCAGGGGGGGCATCAAGGCGTGTTAACATCACCACAGTTCGTGATGATAATTTCTTTTTACAGCTATTGAACATTTTACTGCAATGCCATAAGACATCGGACAAGTTAAACACTTTAGCTTCAACAAGATTACATATGTTGGTGTTTTTGAGTTTCTCATAATTTTCTAAGGACGGAGAAGATAAGGGGAATACTTGTAGAACAGGATTCACATCAAATGTTGATGTATTTGATTCTTCGGTTCCATAAATGCATACACTGATGTAATGTGAGCTCGCTGATCGTAAATATTGTCTAATTAACTGACAAGTTGCAACTTGGGCATTTGTCGATGCACTATGTTTCGACTTTTCAAAAATATTTATTAATATTATTGTACCAGGAGTACCTTTCCACATAGGTTCATCATCGTATTCGTCATCAGATTCCATTTTTCTACAAGAAAAAATACAGTTACTAGATGTGTAACAATTTAATGATTTTGAAGTTATACCGCCACAAATTCTTAATTTCCCCCACGAAAATAGAAATTTTCATTAGATATTTTCTGTTACTTTCTATACGTCAAGTTGACAGTGTCAATATATTTTCAACAGATAAGATTTAAGTACGGTCTAGTTTAAAAATAATTACATTCAGGATTTTGTTTTACATTTCAATTGTTGTCAGAGATGGATTTACAGTTTTAGGGAACTTGAATACGATAATGACAAAATAATATATCAAGAAAAATTATGCCTTTTAGCTTTATTAAAAGGTCTCAAATGAACTCATATAAAAAATATATTCCTTCCTATTTTCCTACTGGTACCTGATTCCTACTGGTCTCAGTCGATTTCTCAGACTATATTTTTCTATTTTATATATTTCATATATTCACTCAACATATTTTTAATGTCAAACACATAGTTTTACAATTACAAATAATTGTTTATTGTTTTAATTTTTTATTCATTGGCTATATTTAATTGATTGCAGCATGTTTTTCATAATTATGTTCTGGTTTTTTGTCTATCTCTCCAAAGTTGAAACTTACACTTAGAATATATTTATTTAAAACAAAATCAAATTTTTAAGCATAATTTACCAAGGGTTGTTCAATAATAAAAAAATCACCACTGTTATGGGCTATATTAGGCAAATTAATATAGGATATTTTTTTTACTTCATTGTTTTATTTAAATAAGTATTTGAATGTGAACCCTTTATGATTTAGAAGGGAATTAATAAAATACTACCGTTTTTTTGTTTTTTAATCTTACTGAGGCCTCTACATATATTTTAGATAAAGATTTAATGCGCAATCCTTATTTTCTAGTAAAAAAAATATTTCTTGATAGTAGTATATTTCAATTGTTATAAGAATTTAAATGAACTTCTTTTTTCAAAGTGTATTCTTCAAGCTGTCATGATATTAAACAAATACTAGGAATGCTATTATGACAATGGAGGAGAACAGAAATGAGGAAAATGGTACCTAATATAATTATTATATCAGGGAGTACCAAGCGGGCGAGGCACATCGAGTTTGCGCAGTGCAGCCTTCGTTGGGCGGACTTGCGCAACCCGTCATTCGTCCGTGGGTCTACGACGCGGTGGCAGCTCGTTGCGTTCCCGGTACGTTAGTAAGGATCTGCGAAAGCGCAGCGGCTAATCGGGCCGGCGGTGACGTGGCGCTCGGGCGCGACATCTCGGTACGGGAAGCACGCGTGCGCGACTAGGCGCGTGCGCGACGCTCTGCGCGCGACGACGAGCCGCGAGCATGCCAGGAGCACGGCGCTGCCGCGCGTAGCGAGCCAGGCCGTGCGCGCGATCGCCATGGGCTGCGCCTCGTCCGCCGAGGAGCGCGCCGCTCTGGCGCGGAGCAAGCAAATAGAGAAGAACCTCAAGGAAGATGGCATCCAAGCTGCTAAGGACATCAAGCTGCTGCTCCTTGGTAACCCACTTCCTATATCCTTTATGTAGATGTGCGCGCGCACGTTCTGCGCCCGCCGGTGCTCTATCGACTTCCCGGCTTGTTGCAACGAAACCGGCGTGCAGTACCAATGAAATAGTAGCTTATTGCTATGTTATGAAAGTCAATCACTCAGAAAGTTAGTCAACAAATAAGAAATAACGAAAAGCATACGAAAAATATTCGTCATAGCTTCGTGATAAGATGTTAAACAAAGATCAAATGAGAATTTGTTTGTATTGTAAATTTACTTAAATCTTATCTCGAAGACAACACAACGATAATGAGAGATGGTAATCTACAAGTCCACTGTGTATGGAAAAAAACAAGTCATTAAAAACATTGTTTTACTATTAAGCAACAAGTGATATTTTTATTCACATTTAGGAACATCTTGTTGCTAAAAAACAAAGAAAATATTATACAGGACTTGAAAAGCAGGCATTTAAAAATCAGTCTCTTTAGAACATTATCAGATTAAAGTAATTTACTTAAAGTTAATCAAAATTTTAATAAAGGGTTTTGTTTTAGGAGTTTCTTTTCTCTGAATCCCAACTAAAATCTGCTAAAATTACTTGATATTAAAGATCCAGAAATATATTTAAAATTCAGTACGAATATTGTAAGCTTCCTGAGCTGTTTGTAACAACTTAGTCAAGAATAATACTCTCTTTATTAACCCTCGGCATAGCATTACTATGTTACTTGTATATAAAAGACAATATAAATAGAAAAATTCGAGATATAAGGAATAAAAAATGCATATTTTCTTGGAGATCCTCAGCACAAGTTTCCCTAAAATCTAGTTCCATTTCTGCTTATAATATTATAGTGAATGCGGTCACCGCCTACATTTTAAGATGACAGAACTTTTTTTATGAATCATATAAAAAAAAGTTATTATTGTATACCAATTAATATTAAACTCTTTGCTCAGATTTTGGAGTTTAGTTTAACGAATTAAAGTCGCAGTCTCAAAAATTGTTTTTTTAGACAACTTTTCAAATAAACATGAGAAGCTTTTCGTTTATCTAATAGCCTTTTTTGACGTCGTTAAATTATAAATATATAATTAATGAAATAATTTAAACTCGAGAGACCTAACGAACTCAACCTTATCTTTTCTATAAAATCATTAAAATCTCATTTGTTTAAGCTTATTTTTTATGATAAAAGTTTTTGATTATGCATATTTAAATTTAAATCGTGACTTTTTTGAGTGTGTTGAACACATCAATACATTCGTTACTGCGTTCGTTTAGGTAAAAGGATTTTAAAATTTTATTTAAAATGAGATTACAGTTACTTATGAACTATAAAATATATATACCAAAGAAAATTTTGCATATTAAAATCCCATTTTGTAAATTTCCTACTTTTAGCTATTTCAAATGACGGGTATCAAAATATTTTCTTACTATTTTTTT
>DVQP01003019.1:0-11454 GCA_018231745.1 Danaus eresimus
TTATATATATATATAAAGGGATATAAAATGTATGTTTATCAGTCTATACAGTTAGATAAAACTAAAAATTTATCTGGATCATTAAATTTATCGTCCGTAGAATATAAAGCTCGATGATTTCCAAGGCTATTTAAGATGACGGTTTCAGTTATAAATCCGTCAAAGTGAGATCCTTCAGCAAACTTTAAACTCGGCTGTGATAATAAATCAATAGAGTGCATTGTTTATTTATTGCCAGGCGATATAACTGAAGACAGTACGGATATATTTTGACATTCATAGCGGACACGTATAAAACTGTACGTACAAACGGCTTAAAAGACACAATTTCTATGTGTAAATCTTTACCATAATTAAGAGGTGATGTCAATTCACTTTTTCATATGTCGCTTAATTTATAAATGGTTATGTTATTATTACGTAAATAGGAATAAGATTAAGATAATCGTTTTACACTATTCCTTATTGTAAGTAATTCGATTCAGCGCGAATTGAAAACAATCACACAGAGTCTCGAATACGTATAAATACACGCAGTGCCCTACACCAGTTGACCTCAATACCAACAAACGAACTGTCTAGCCCTTATCAATAAAATTAATTTTGACCTGAACAGTTGGGACCCTTAGAGAATAAAGGAGTTATTTTATCGAAATAACGTCTATTGTGTTAAGTCTAGCTACATATTGTTTTTAGTTTTGATATAAAGTTTGGCTTATGATACAAGGTAGAAATTTTTTGAGAAGCAACAGTGTTTATAAAAATATATTATATTTGTACAAACAAGGAATCTATCAGGTGCTTATTACTTTATGTTAAGTAATTAAAGTATATTCGAAAAACTTCGTTTTTGAAAACAACTTTATTGTTGCTTTATATAAGTTATGACGAGTCAGACTGTTTCGTTCTAGTGTTTATTGAATCTATAAATGTAATGCCTTAATTTTAATATCAATTGGAAAAGTAGATAATTTAGATTTCTTACATAATATATAATTTAAAGAGAGAGGTTTAGTGAATGTTTTGGTAATATATGAATAACAAATATTAAGACCAAACATTTTCACGAGTGCTTATTTAAACACAACTGACATTTTCGGATTACTACGTGTTATTTTTCTATATTAAGACTTTTTACATTTTAAAATTCTCATCTCGCCTGCCCGTAATTACGGTTGCTGTGAAGAAACCGAAACATCGGAGGTAAGTAGTTTAAAAATAATAAAATAATAAGTAGTAACCCGAAAATATTAGTTTTATTTATATGTATAACAACTAATGAATAATGTGAAGTGCTGACGATAACATACTAAAGTGTTTCGGGAACTTAGTATGCACTGGGTTAAGTGACTAATTCAGCGATTAAGTTCTTTCAGTGAGAAAACGTTTAAAGACAAATATTGTCGTTTTCACCAGTTTCATTCATGATAGCGGTAATCTCTTCAAGTAAATTAACTTTATGTGCTTATAATTGAAACGATTATTCTAAAATTCTATAAATTTGTTTTCATATTTGCGAATTCCGTATGAAAAAATCCTCGATGATTTGTTAAAATTTATTCGTTTCATATAATAAATGAATTCTATTATTGCGAGACTACTACATTGTCAGTGTAACGTGATTGAAAAATGTTATCAAATGTTCTTACCTGTAATAATTCAGGACTTGTGCGAACACGCCAGGGTGTCTGTCGAAGAAGTATTCGTTGAGAACGGGGTCGTAGTTAGCCAGGGCCTCCGTAAGACGGGAGAGGCGCGTCGCGGGAATCTTCTTCAAGGTGGCCTTGTAAGTTTCGTGTCGGATTCCTCCCACGTTCAACACCACGCGGTTCTCCGCATCCGTGTTGAGAAGATTCATTTCTGTTCGAACGAACAAACTTTTATAAAGATAGCCAATTTACGGTTCGAGTGGAATGACAATCGAAATTGGCAAGCATTGGATATAAATTAGTTATAGCGAACATTTCAACAGAACTTCCTCGTTTTTGTTACTATTATTTGAATATTTTAAATGAAGCTTTTAATACGTAATTACTTACTTAAATCTTCTTAATTCCTACACTAAACAAGGCTACGGTGACCGACTTTGCCCGCGTCGCCACATTACTTCTATGTATTCATCCTCTTGTCCGTTGATACTCTTGTGACTTGTCATTGCTAGGGCAGAAAAGAAATCTGCAATAAATATATCACATACATTTTATAACTACTATACTATTGTAAAATAATAAAAGTTAAAGCAAATATTCAACACGTTTATATGAAGAAAGTGTGCATAAACAAATTTATATATAAACTGTGAAAGAAATACATAAAATAATTTAAACTAAATATATATCACTAAAATGATTTTAGCACACACGCTTATTACATCAATCCGTGACAATCCTATTGTATAATTAAACTAAAAATAAAATAGTACTTGACCCTTTAGCATTATCTATTAATTATTGTTGTATAAAATTAAAATAAATAAAAATACACTGTAGCAATATTTTAAACATAATATTATTTAAATATAAGACAAAGTTAAAGTCTAACGCCAGCTAATATAAAAATAATAATACCCAGAAAGTAATGAGTCCCCCACAAAAATATTAACATCACAAAAGAAATATAAAATGGGAGATGAGAAGCGAAAAAAAATTAGAAATGACATTAGAATAATTCAGAATCCGTTTGTTATAAATATAAATACAATGCTAAATTAGTTTACTGTTATAACGTTATACAAAGGAAGCTTCGCAAAGTCTGTCCTTATTAAAGAAAATATTTATTCTGTAACATTCCACTATTATATGGGGATTACATCTGAAATGGCACTGCCGTTTCAAAATAATCTTTGGTGTCCAGCTTTAAAGTCTTAATTCATATATATTGCAGTTTTTCCACGACAGTAGAACAAAGGATGTGCTTCACAGTGAAAATTGTCTGATAAAAAATAGATAAAAAAGATGTTTCGTCATTTTTTAAGGAAACACAAAGGATGAAGGTGGGCGAATTGAAAAATACAGTTCTTTTTTTGTTTTATTGTACGTATGATTATACTCGCTCGAGTTTCGAAACGGCTGGAATGAACATGTTGAATGTTTGCCCTATAACTTTACAATAAAATGTAATTTTCCCTTTATTGATTATTCTTGCTACTGTGTTTTTTTAACCAAAGTTATACGAGTACATTTTGATTTATTTCTGTTATATTCAAAACGAAAGGAATTCATAAAAATATTATAATGTTAGAATTAATATGAGCGAATCAATCAAAGTATATCCATCATATTAAGAATTCGTAAAATTTTGCGCATAAAAATTTAATAAAGTTATTTGTTTTATAAGCATATAAGGTTAAAAAATAGCGCTCAAATGAGAGCTGCAATCTAAATAACTTTTTTCTGAATAAGTCATGAGAGGACTGAGTTTACTTAAAAGTACTCATTAAAGGGGCTCCTCGGCTTTACAAACATCGTGAGATAAAACAGTATAAAAATTTTAATTGAAAATCTTTAAAAACTGATATTAAGTACAGTGTTGTAAAGAACTAAAATATTCTATGGAATATTCGATCTATTTATACTTGACTATTTCGAAGATGATGTTTTGCAAAGTAATCTATTAATTTTTGGCAACAAATATTCAATTTATATTGTATAAATTTCGTTTTTCCCTTTTCAGTTCCACGCTAAGCCATTTTTAAATTGCATTTATTTAAGAACGAGGTTTTGTTTGGAGCGTCGCTAAAGATATCGTTTAAGTAAAAACTACTTTGATGTTTGCTTTGTTAATATCTGTTTACATTTGGCTTTTCTTTTTCGGAGATTTAACACATCAATGCAGTTAAATTAAACGAATTTTTGACTTTAGTCAACCCGTAGCTACGGTTAAAACTCTCTGACGAAAATTATAATTGCTTGATTTTTACTATTGATCATTTTATTATTTATTTATTGCGTGTAGTCATTTTCACAATCGTTTATTAATAATATCAAAGAAAATAAAAGCTTAATACATAAGAGATCATTGTAAGTAAACAGTTTTTTACTTAAAAAATAATAAAAAAAAACTCGAAAGCTATAAAATACATGTTATATAATTTGTAAAATTATTTATTTTAAAATTTTTGATGACAAAGGTTACTGATAAAATTTTATTGTGTTATATATGCTTTTATTTTAATAAATAATTTTAACTTTTTCTAGAAATAAATCATTTAAGGCAGACATTGTATATTGGATATTTTTTTTATAAATAAAATATTTTTAACTATATCAATAAATAATTAATAAAATGAAATAGTTACTGAATTATCTGTACACGGAAATTTATTGCAGGAAAACAATTCAAAAAAGGTTAAAGAGATTAGCGTGATTACGGAAAAAGTGACCTTCTCTCCAAAATAAGATACTGCATTAACGGAAATCTAAATGTGAACATTTCAAACGTTTATAAAGACGCTAAAGAGCAAATGTTAAATCGATATAAAACCAAATTGGTGTCAATAGTTGGTGAGACTTTGTAAGGTATTTTAGACTGAAAGTGCTAGTTTCTTTTTCCACATGCTTTTGAAGTAGCAAATGGGCTACGCTACAAAGACTCAAATTGTCTGCCGTTTAGACTCAACCTGTATACAAAATACGGTTTTTGAGTGTTATGTATAAAGGTTTTCATTTACGGCTCCAATGAAAGAGGTCAAGCCGAGGGTGAGATGAAGTCCACTATGTATTTAACAGATAACCATACTTAACGCAGTTTGAATATATTCATCAAAATATTTAAAATTTATAAATCACCTGTTGTTGTCATATTAAATTATATTTAAAAGAGAAAGGTCGGATTGCAGTTATCATTTCTAAACGGCGCGGACACAGTTGAATTGATCTGCTTCATATTTACCACACAAAGAGATTAAAACCTCGACAGATAATGATGGTTTGTAGGCGGGGAATTGATTGAAAAATTTATATCTCTTTTATAGACATATACTACAAGTCATATTACAGAGTAAAGTGAAAAATACGATTAGTATTAATAGGTCTTCTCAAAGATGTATATAGATAAACTCTAAACAAAACCGGCTTCAAATCAATACAATGTCGATGATACATTCAGTAAACAATGTCGAATTAATTTGATCTACGGTCCGTGTGACAAAACAAAAGGGATTCTAGTTAACACAATGGCTTTGTGTAAGTCAATAGGATATACAAATATAGCTGTTTGTCTATGGGTTTTGTTCGTGATAAGAACCTTTCATGAGTTGGAGCATTTATTAATATTTTTAATAATTATATTTATATTCTTTTTTAATTTCAATAGCTTACCGGCTTATCGAGCGAGGCACTGTTAGTTTGTCATACAGATACTATCATTAAGTCTACCCGAAACTATGATTGCTGTAAAATAACGGAAACGTCAAGTTGAATGTATAACATAACAAATCACGCAGTGAAATCGAAGATCATAATTTCGATTAAATAGGTCATACGCGAGCAAAACTTTATGATGTTGATTAATATAATATAAAAGCTAAATAAATAAAACTATTTAATTACTTTGTTTACTCGATAACTGTGTTACGATCCGTTTGTATACCATTAAAGCACATTCAATGTCTAAATGCTTATAAAAGGTAGATCCCACAATTAAAACGAGTTCATGACGGAAATTAGCACGTTTATTGCAGACGTTTAATTTGCTTAAGTACCCATATTATGTTCAGATCCCTTTGATCTAATGATAAATAGTATCAATCATATTTCCTTTAAAATTCACTACCAAAATGCTTAACACATTAATATATTGATTATTTTGAGGTTTTATTGGCCTCTGCCATTTTAGTATGATTAAATTAGCTTAAGTCAGACAATCGTAAATATGTAATTTATAACGTAATTGATTAATAATATTAACCACAGTTGAGGGTTAACCATATTTTATTAACGGTGGTCTGGTACAGACTCTGACCATGAAGTGAGACGAGTGATAAGACCAAATAAAAGAATCATTTTGAAACCTCCTGATATATAAATAACATATCACGGTCGTACCTTTATCAAAACGTCAATTAGGAACAACTGGTTTTCAACGCTATGATATATAATACAAACATTACTTTGTCACCCTCGTCTGTATAACCAGCCAACACAGTTGGGACTGTTAGTCTATCGAGCGAGTAATTTGCCTCACCTTGAGCTGTATTGTTTTTACCCCGTTGCCATGGCAACCGTGACACTAGTGCCTGACACTGACGTGCGTGACACACCAGATCAAGTCTCAGGTTTCAGGATGATTTTGTTATAAATAACGTTTACGTCAAATTATAGATTTTGTGGTTCCGTACCAAAATGATTATGCGCAATGGAAACGTAATAGGCAATTGTTTTATCTTTTGAGAAAATATGTTTTTTTTTGAGGAAAATTAGAAAAAGAAAAGTAGTATTCTGCTTAAAGGAAAACAGCTATTGCATGCAGAAAAAGGTTTCCCCCACAGCGAATTCACCTTCCCGCTTAACAGAATCAGGTTATTGTTTTATTACGGTTTTAAATAGCAACTTTATAGTGTTTCTATTTATTTATTTTTTTGTTATTGATATAAAAATGGAATATAGTTTTTTATTACGACTTCAAATGGCACAAAAACTCTGAAAAGAAAAAGATAAAGGTTCAATTTCAGATCAAAGACAAACACGAATACCAATCGTGAGATTAACTTGTAAAAAAATGATAAATATTTATGAAATAGTCAAGATAGGCATGTTTCCAGATAATTGTGGAAGGAGGGCCACTTGACTGAAATGACACAATAGACCAGAATCCACGGAGAGGCGTCATTATCATCAATTCAAAATAACGAGACTATAGCAAAGTAGTCACTTTGGACCGTTATTACTGATGTAACGTACGTATACGTTTTGTATTTATAGCATTTAATTATACAAAAAAAGAAGCCGTCTATATTTTTTTTATAACGATAATAAAAGGACCTCGACTTAATTAACTGCTGATATTTATTACATCATTTATTCAGATAAAAACCAATTAGATGTAATTTTATTTGAACCTACACATGAGTAATTTCGTGATAGATATAAAACAATATAATGCATAATTTATTTATGGTAAATTAATAAAACATTGAAGAAAATTTTAGTTGTACTGTCAAATGCAATAATTCATTTGAATTCACGAATTACCAGTTTTAAGGTCACTTCATAATGCATTCGTTACACAAAGTTACATTTTACAACTTTTATTAATTTCGGTCATATAATTTGAAAGTTTTACTTCAAATCGACAGTTTAAATATTAAAACATGAAATTTAAAACTATTTCAAGACACCAATTGTTCATAATTTTAAATCTCTATAAAAATAGTTTTAAATATGTTTTATCAATATACAATATATAATATTCTTGTTCGTCTTTATGTTGTCCGATTGTAAAGCTTAACATCGTAGAATAGAACAGTCAGACCTATTGTTATGTACGTTGATAACTTAAATCATTTAGCGATTTTAAATGAAATAGATCGCGTAATTTTGAAAACTGAGTCTAAATTCCATTAAACAGATAATAAATTTGTAACCAACTTCATTTAGAACTTCAATTAATGAGTCAATCCAAGTAAACCGGATGTAGGAACTTCGACTAATAGTTCACATTCACTCGACAAACTTCATAGATTTATCTCAAGACCGTTCAATCTAAATAGGATGTATAATCGCTGAAACGTTATTTAAGATAGTTTGCATTTTTAGCACATAAAAATCAATAAAAAAAAGTAATTTTAATAAATATTTTAAAATTCCTTTATTATTAAATATTTTAATCATACGTTTGTAAATATTTAAGCCCAATATACTCGTACATGAAATTATATAACACGGATGGGACACCATTTTATTTATAAAGCTTTTTTAATTAACAAAGTTCTCGTTAAATCTACGTTTATATCTAAACGAGTGGAGGTTTATAAACATAAACTCTTTTTCTATAATTTAGACTTAATATAATATTGTTAGTCATCAAGAGGTTATATATAGCTAGGAGTTTTAGAGAAAATCGCAGAAACTATGCGAAGGTATATATGTATATACCACTATTTTTAAAAGTTGCTTTATTAAAGTGTAACTTATTATTAAAGTGTAACTGTATGAAAAAAATTAAGTAACTGTACGAAAAAGTAGGCGAAATAAAACAAACAGGAACATGGTTTTATAGAATAAGCCTTCCGAGGCATAATGTTCCGCTTATCCTGTAAGCACTGGATAGACGCTTGGTTATAATGAGCGGTAATAGAACGTGCTAATGTCCAACTACAGTTTAATCGTTTGAAATTATCGGAGAATACGCGACACGCGAGTAAAATAAAATCTAATTTCACAACTATTTTTATAATATAATACTAAGAAGTTCGTCAAATTTATAATAATAATTTTAATATTTATAAATAAAGAGTACTAGTTTGTTCGAATCTTTGTTTAAGTAATACTTTATTTTATTAAATACAAGTAGAAATGATTTTAAAAGTTCCTTAAAGGTATGTGAGAACTAAAATAGTTCAAAGTATTTTAAGTCTCAAGCTGTTTGCGAGTAATAATTGAGATAAATCTTGTAAAAAGTCTCAAGATGAATCTCTGGAGTTCGGAGTGACTGAAATGTAGTTACTGTAACTTTTTAATTAAGCTTACTTTAATGGAATCGTTAATTAAAGTGCTGATTTTATTAGAGAAAGGTAATCTGTTTTAAGTTTATTATGTACATTCACTCATTACTTATAATTAAAACAAGATAGCAAAGACGTCAAAAATAGTAAAGCAATTAGCCAATAATATAAAAAACAAAATATTTAACAATATGAATTCGATTTAACAAAGTTCGACATAAACGCTTAGGACAAAAGTAAAAATAGAACCAACAAAGGTAAAACGTAAACCAAGAACTCCAATTTCCATAACGTAAAATATGCGCAGGTGTCGAAAAACGAATTAAAAATCCACATTCGTATAGGTATTCATGGAAATATATATTTTAATTAAGGTCGTATTCTGTCGCAAAAATTATCCGCTATGAATTTTATAATGCAATAATTTTATAAGAGTAACGTGTAGACCTGAGGGACTCCAGATAATTGGAGTCTTATAAAAATTTTAATTCAATGTTAGAATTTTTAAATACGTTTCCTAATGGTATAAATATATCACAATATATATATATATACACATAGTGTTCTGTATATATATACACACACACATATATATATATATATACATATATATATATGTGTGTGTGTGTGTGTGTGTATATATACAGAACACTTTTATATTTCTTTTTTTAAATTACTTTGAGATGTTCATAGCCGACTTAAGCTTGTTCTTTGATTTCTAAAATTTAATAGACATAAAATAAGAAGATAAGAGATAGGAAGAGTAGTTTCAAAATTTTATAATATTATTATTAACCTTAACCTTATTTGTTTTTTAATCTGATATTAGACTTACTTGTAGTATTAAACGTTTGTATTGTGATTTCTTTTTAACTAGTAGAAAGTCTATTTACATAATTTGTATTTAGCAGTACAAAGTTGAATTATTTAAAAAAATATAATTTGAAAGAAGTTAGTAAAGATACTAATAAAGTATGTTAAGTGTAACATGTTCACCAGAAAATGATAAGAAAAAAAAGGGGAAAATCAGAATAAAGCGATCCTTTGAAGTTTTTATGAAAAACGAAATTCGACTTATCATCGTGTTATTTCCATAAAATACCAATCTTTTGGATGAATTGATTTATTTACGAGATATCAGTTTAAGAAACGGGACTACACAACAAAAACATAATCATCCAATCTGTTGAAAATACAATAGTTTTGCCATATACCCGTCTAACCTTCAATAATATTTTCGTAAAATAAAATCAACCCTATATATATGACCTGAAAGTTATTAATCTTTCGTATGTGAAGCGGTTGAATAGGCTTCTTTCTAATAACCGTGACTATTTGCCATTCGTTTTCATAAATGTTCATGATTGTGTATTCTCGTCTGATCTAAGTCCAGATGGTGTCTCAACCTTGTTTTGGCACAGGATAATGTTTTGATAACAATAAGTTAACGTCAGAAGTCTCTCTTTGAAATATATAATGACGTAATGTTTTATTAAATAGATATATTATATATTACAGAGATTTTTATGTCATCATTCATAATAAATTTTACTATATATTTCAATAAAAAAGCGAAATGCTGTATCTGTAACAGAATTAGACATTTTATATTTTTAAATCTAAAAGTCGAATGTTGAAGTTTGGCCGAAATGCCAATCTCGTCGGTATTCAACTTTGACTTTAAAATGTTTACAAAACAAACATTTTAATTTCCATGTTAATTTTTATCTTCAAAATTTAAAATAATCAAACCTGTTGGTGAAAACGACATTTCCATGTTTTTAATTAATAAAATGAAAAATAATTTTTGAACTTTCATCTCATATTAATAAGGTAAAGTAAACAAAAATATCAAAAGAAATATTACAAAGATTTTTTATAATAAAACTTTGAAGACAATGTACACCCCGAGGGAGTTTAGAGACTATAGATATCAACAAACAAAAAGAAGTAACGAAAGTAATATCTTCAAAACTTTTAACTTTGGTGTTCAGGTTCATAGAAATAAATAAGACGTAAAATTGGTCTACAAATAATTACAATATTATTCTTTTGTTTCATGTATCCGTGGAAGTGTCAAGATCCACCCAATTGAAGAAAAGCTTTCCGAAGCGCGTTTGAGGTAGGCCACGTAATGAGAAGACTTGAAGACAACATGACACGACAAGTCCTGAGCTTAGATACCGGACCTAAGAAGCAAGGAAGACTCTTTTAAACTTGGATATCTGTTATAAACACCCATCTAAAGGAAGCCAACTTGACGTCTCGACCACCCAAGATAGACCAGCCTGGCAAAAAATTACGAGGAGAGCCGACCCAAAGTGAAATGGGATAATGCTAGGCACAGAGAGATTCTTTTGTTTTGTATCTATATTTTGTACAATTAGATAACAAATATTTTCCTTTTTACTTGTAAGCAATGTTGTTTGAATTTTTTATTATTTAAAATAATATAAGTTGTATTTGACACTTTGAGTTAAAGTTCTAGTCAATAAGATACAAAGAATCCTACTCCAAATTTTAATCATAAAGTAAAAAGAGCATCTGCATATAAATACATTAATATATTTTAAACTATAAAAGAAAAACAAATTCTACTATTTGATCCCTTTCCATGAGCCCTTATATTTTATCAAAGGAGCGCATAAGAAATGTATAGTTTCTATCCTGAGCGTTCCACCATTTTGGATTTGAAATGACGTCACACATGTTACGACTCAAAATTTAGTTGCAAGATTCTAGACCAAATTCATATACATTGTTAGCTAAATAAAAGCTAGTACAATTTTTGC
>DVQP01003020.1:0-11451 GCA_018231745.1 Danaus eresimus
CTATATATATATCAGTTACATTCAGGTCACTGCTCTGTTGCGATTACATTGTTTTGTGTTTGTAGTTTCTACGAGATTTCTTAGAGAACACAGTGGCGCAGAACTACACGGTGGAATGGAAGCGGTCGGCGTTCTTCCGCTTTGTGGAACATTTCGCGAGCGACGCCATGTCCCAGGAGTTGAAGGCGAAGGTTCTTCAAATGATTCTAATACCGTGCTTCGCCGTCAGCTTCGACAAGGGGCAGAAGATTGTGGGCGGCCCGCCCGCGCCCTATCAGGACAACCCAGATAACGTTGTCTCGGTGTTCATTAATAATGTGAGTTGATTTGTTATTTTTATTGTCTTGACTGATAGCAACAGTGTCATAAAAGATAATTCTATACTCGTTTTCGATATTTTTTTCAAGCGACTACTCAGTATCTATTTCTTTTTGCTCCCTAAAAATGCTCTGTAACTTATATTTAACAATTTTGTTGACTGCTTCTTTAACAGTTTTAAAACGTGACTTTAACAAAAGTACATAATATATGTAATAATTAAAGAGAAGGAAGACAGCGCTTGTTAAACACTTATATGAAATATTAGCAAAAGTTATTTAGTTACCACTTATTAAATGATATATTAATATATATTTAATTAAAAAATAATAATTACAATATATGAGAGACACGAATTTCCTCAAGCAGGTGATCGACCCCGAGAATCCGTTCGCGTGTTCGGACGCGGTTCGTATTTCGCTTCTTCAGTTCGCGTGTCTTCTGCTGGAACAGGCCTCCCCGCACATACACGACGCGAACAATAAGAAACAGGGAAACAAACTCCGCAGACTCATGACCTTCGCCTGGCCGTGTCTCCTGGCTAAGAACTACGTGGACCCCGCTACCAGGTGCACAAACTGTGACAATACTTACAATAATAGTCATTGTATGACAACTTAACAAATCTGTTCGTTTCAGATACCACGGCCATCTGTTGTTAAGTCACATTATTGCTAAGTTTGCGATACACAAGAGGATTGTTTTGCAAGGTACTGCTGTTAATCTTTGTTTGGAGTACATAGTTAATATATTCGGTGTAAGTAATAAAGAATTTGTTCAGTGTTTCATAGTCTACTCAAAGCGCACGCGGTGGAGGCGCGGGCGGTGGTCCGCGCTGCTCTGGAGATCCTCACGCCAGCCATGCCTCAGCGGATGGAGGATGGTAACACTATGCTCACACACTGGACCAAGAAGATCATAGTAGAAGACGGACATTCAGTGCAACAGCTGTTTCACATTTTGCAACTCGTTGTGCGCCATTACAAGGTCTATATCATTAGTAAAGCGTGATATAGTTATTGTTCTTTTGTCAGAAAACTTGATGCTTAGATATATTTTAAAGATAATCCTTTAATCAAACGGTCTTCTCGGATAACAATTACAATAATTTGTGTTTTGGCTGATTGTTCCATGTAGTTTATACAAAAGTTATAAGCTCCGGGCCAAGGAGTCGAGATATGTCAGTTTTATACAACGATTAATACAATTGTATTATATAATAGCCATTAACTTCAAATAATCGACTCTGCCTGCAGGTGTATTACCCAGTGAGACACGCTCTGGTGGGTCACATGGTGGCGGCCATGCAGCGGTTGGGCTTCTCAGCGACCGCCTCGCTCGAACACCGCCGTCTCGCTGTAGACCTGGCCGAGGTTGCTCTCAAGTGGGACCTTCAGCGTATTAGGGATCACGCACCGCAAGATCACGTGGTCAGTTACTTTGCACATAACTGGAGTCCTGGATATTTCTCTAATTTCATAAACTCACAATAGTAATTTTTACAATTTCATATATATATATTGCTTATAAGAATTTATCCTTAGTCCTTAGTCTCTATATCTGTAAATAATGGCTAGATATATGTTTGAGTGATCTTCCGATTTTTAGTATTTTTTGTCATCCGTGAATGTTTGTTAATATATTAGGTCGCGACGTCCCCAAGCGGGGCCATGAAGCGCGTGTCGTCGGACGAGAGCGGTAATGAAGCCCGCAAAGCGCTGAACACGGGCTGGGCCAGTCCGCAGGCGAGCGTGTCCAGGCTCGAGCCCGACGCAGCGAAGCCGCTCGACAGACAACACGTGGATGTCGTTGTCAATTTGCTGCTGAGGCTCGCTTGTCAGGTTAGCATTGTATGTTATATTTTTTTTTATTGATCTCTTCTACTAAACACTTCTTAAGTTTATGAAATCTAAAAATGCCCTTTAATAATATTTTACTACATCCAATTCGTATATATATTATGAATTATTCGTTATTTAAAGAAAACAAAACGGCAGTATCTGATATATATAGTTTACTTACCTTGTGTGTATAAATGGTACACGTACCAATTTTTTAAATATTAACTCTGTTTGTTGCTTACGGTTAATTTCTGATGCGCCTGGATTTATTTTAACTGAATTTTCGTATTAAGTAAAATTAAAGAATACTAAAGAGTACTAAATCTTAATTTGTGACAAATTATTAAAGATTTTATTAATATTAAAAAAATACTATTCTGCTTATAAAATGTCATGGGCACAGCTATTCGTTATTGAAATCTAAGAATATATTGTTTGTTAAACAATTTAAGTAATGATGTTTGTATGTGTAGGTGAACGAGGGGGGAGTGACGGGTGCCAGTGCGGCGGGTGCTGCGGGCGCGGGCGGGGCGGGAGGCTCCCCGGGCGAGCAACTGTCACGACGCTGCGTCCTACTGCTGCGAGCAGCGCTCAAGCCAGATGTGTGGCCACACCTCTGTGAGCCCAAACTAGCTTGGCTGGATAAAGTATGTGATATGATAAGATTTAATAAAGCTTTATGTGTTATTTTTATTAAATAGTCCTGTGGAAAATATTCTCTGAATAAATAGTAATTGTAAAGACAACACAAAGTTTCATTATTTCGTACATAAAATGGAGTGAGTAAATCATGATTTATTATTGTACAGGTATTTTCAACGGCGGACACGAATGCAGCGGCTTGTGCTAATGCATGCACAGCTCTTGAACTGCTAGTGTTCCTCCTGGGTGTGCTCCGCCGAGAGCAGATCCTCGCCGCCCTGAAACCTCTACAGCGCGGTCTGGCGGCGTGCGTCGCCTCCACTAACACGAAGATAGTGCGCCTCACACACAACCTACTCGCTAAACTCACTGCGCTGTTCCCAACTGAACCTTCGGGGGCCGCTCAAGCGTCAAAGGTTACTAGCTGTACAAGTATAAGGAATTTACAATAACACTTTTCGGACGCCTTTATATATTAAATGCCTGATTTCAGTACGAAGAGTTAGAAACGTTATACGCCAGCGTGAGCAAATACGCTTTCGAAGGCCTTGCGGCGTATGAGAAGTCTGCGGGCGCTACTGGTGCGACCGCAAGTGGAGCTGCGAGTGGGGCAGCAGCTTTATTGGGACCTCTCATGATGTTGAAGGCCTGCTGTGCGTCTAGTCCGGGATACGTGGACCGCTTGCTGTTACCTCTCATGAGGGTTCTTCAGAGAATGGCCAGGGACCACGTCGCTCCTAACCCTGATGCAGCAACTTCGGATTTACTCGTACGTTAATAAATGAAAAGAATATCTTAGGACATTTCTAAATATAATAATTAAAATTATTTTTTTTCAGATATTGGCACTTGATCTCCTCAAAGCTAGGGTGTCTGTGATGCCAGTTGAAACAAGGAAAACCTTTATTGGTACAATACTAGTGGGTCTCATTGAAAAAACTAACGATGCTAAGGTAAAGGCAGTTCTATATGAACCGTCATCAAAACATGCTACCAAAAAATGTATTTTATCTTCATGACTTATTTGTCTTTCTTGATAACTGAAACATATATATACATCACTAGGTAATGAAAGCCATTACCCGTATGGTTGAAGAATGGGTGAAATGGAAGGGCACGGGAGCTGGTGCTGCTCCGTCGTTGAGAGAAAAGTCCATACTGCTCGTGAAGCTCATGCAATACGTTGAGAAGCGCTTCCCCGACGATCTAGAGTTAAACGCACATTTTCTGGATCTCATTAACTACGTCTATCGGTATTTTACTGTTCATATGACAGGTCGATATTCGGAACATAATGGTGTTCTGTATGTAATTAATATTTTTTTTCCACAGGGATGAGCATCTAAAAATGACGGAATTGTCAATGAAGTTAGAACCGGCATTTTTGGCCGGGTTACGATGCCCGCAACCTCATATACGGGCTAAGTTCTTTGAAGTGTACGACGGCAGCGTGCGGAAAAGGGTGTTCGACCGCTTGCTTTACATTATATGCTCTCAAAACTGGGAACACATCGGACAACATTTTTGGATTAAACAGTGCCTTGAGTTGCTACTTGTTACATGTGTTTCTAGTGAGTGAAAACCCAAATTCAATATATGTACAAACTTTCTTGTAAATCATGATATAACAACAATATTTTAATATTTAGGCACACAAATAAGATTGTCCAATTCGAAATATCTGCTGCCAAACATAACCGCCGTTATCAACTGGGCGGACAGTGAAGAAAGAAAATCATTTGTAATATTCAGTAGCGTAAAAGAGGAATCAGTGGATGGATTCAGCGATTCCCTCGATCCTGACAAGGAAGACGTATTGGATATGGATTTAGACTCAAGTTCTAATACAAAAGATGATTTAACCAAAAACGTTCCAAACAGGTAATGCATCAACCAAAACTTTACATTAATCCAGCCTTTCCCAAAGTGGGCGATAACGCTCTTTATGGGCACTGCAAGCTCAAAGGGGGTCGGTATGAGACCTTAAAAAAAATTAAGGGCGTTGTGTAGAGGCTGGGGGGGATATTTGTTAATCAATTGGGCTAGAATATGTTATAGTGATTTCAGTAGGTGAATAAGTGGGGCCGCAAAAAAAATATTTATTTTCAAAGTGGCCAGTAGACAAAATAAGTGTGGGTAACTCTGCCTTATCCGATCGAAAAGTTTTTTCAATTAAATTATTTTATCACATTAGATGATGGAAAATTTTGCTAATAATTGAATTGCAGGCAACGCGCACTGAACCAGATAGTTGGTAAGCAATGTGAGTTCGTGGAGTTGGCTCGGCGTGTGCGCACGGAGCAGTTAGTGACTGCGGCTGCTCAGCTCGCGCATATGGACGATTCGCTGGCACATCACACTTGGCTCACTATGTTTCCGGCGCTCTGGTCGGCGTTAGACGACAGGCAGCTTGCGGTGTGTTTTACTCCTATATGTCTATAAAAACATAGATTTATAGAAGGAAAATTGCGAATATAACTGTTTTTTTAAAGATCTACAGATTATTTTTTGTTTATATTTTAAAGAAGCTTTAACACTGAACCATCTAAAAATGAAATAGGGTTGAGCTGAGTATAACAGTGATTTTGAAATAGTAATTCAATTATTTTAATTATTTTTCAGACAATCATGAATGAAATAGTACCATTTATAATATCGGGAGTACATGTTATTCAAAGAGACCAACCATTGAGCGCGCTCAACACTTTCATAGAAGCACTCGCGAGATGCAATCCTCCAATCTCAATAAAGCCGTAAGTTCATTTAGACATGTCTGAGAGAAAAAGCTATTTAGATTTTAAAATACATTATAATTTATAATTGTTTCGACAGACCGATGATGAAATATCTCGGAAAGACACACAATCTGTGGCACAGAATGACATTGAATTTGGAACAGATGGCCATTGATCAAGCCAGTGGTCGCGCGAATCGCGAAGCGTTGGACATTTTTGATTATGATGTTGAAAGTACAACACCCACCGTGAGTGGTACAATAGTATTTAAAATGAAACGAGCGATCAACAAATGATTAATCCCTATTACGTAACTTCACAGGAAGTTCTAGACTCTTTGAGTGACATGTACGAACTATTACAAGAAGAGGACATGTGGTCTGGTTTGTGGCAGAAACACGCGCGGTACAGGGAGACGAATGTAGCTATAGCCTATGAACAGCAGGGCTTCTTCGAGCAGGCGCAGGTAGATGGACATTAAAGAAGTATAGTAATAAAACTTATGTTAGTCTTTAATACTAATAATAATCTGCCTCTAGGCCGCGTACGACGTCGCTATGGCTAAACTAAAACAAGAATATTCAGCAAATCCGTCGTCTTATAATATGCACAAGGAATGTACTCTATGGACCCAACATTGGATCAAATGTGCCAAAGAGCTTAACCAGTGGGATTCGTTGCTGGAACTCGGTTTGACCAGAAACGTTCGTGATCCGTTCCTAATTTTGGAAAGTTCATGGAGAAATCCAAATTGGCCGACGATGAAGGATGCCCTCGCAGAAGTCGAGTATAATTGTCCAAAGGAATTAGGTAACATAACAATTTTGGATTGTATTAAAAATACCCAGTTTTAAATTTTATTAAAAATAAGATAAAATAGGTTTTGCTATATGCATTCAATATAATTGTACTAAATATGATAATCAAAGAATATTATAATGTTACCAGTTGGCTAGCATTAATCATAAACGCATATTTCTTCTAAAGCTCGATCATGATTAGTTGTCATTAATGATATGTTGTCATAATTAATAGTATTGAATTGACAAATGTGGTAATGAGGTGTATGTCCCATCAGCGTGGCTTGTGAACCTGTACCGCGGCTACCTGTGCATCTGTGCGGGCGGCGAGCAGCAGCTGAGCGGGGTTGAGCGGCACGCGGAGGCGGCGGCGGCTCAGTGCCTGCGGGAGTGGCGCCGACTGCCGCGACTCGTTGCGCACGCGCATCTGCCGCTCCTGAGAGCCGCGCAACAGCTCATGGAGCTCAGCGAGGCCGCGCAGATACATACAGTCAGTTTATTAATATATATTGAGATTGTTCATTATCCTGGGTCGATTAAATATATAACATTTTCTTAAACCGCTCTAACCTTATCGTGGTTACCCAGTTAAATAAAAAAAAAATTGTTGTGTCGCGATATTTTTCAATTTACTTGGTATTTTTTGTAGTATAATTATGATACTCTTTTTTTCGGTAACAAAATTATATTTCACTGAATTTTTATTTTATTTTTAATCAAACTAAAAAAATAAATTGGCACCTTCCTGTTATGTTTAAATCAGGAAATAGTGACCGTATTCACATTTATTTGTATGATAAAACACATCTCTTCGAAAATAAATTATAAATCCCTACCTACATAGTTACATCACTAATCTCAGATCATTCCTTACGATGGATGTTTAAAACATAAAATATAAATTGCTCGCACAGGGTCTCCTTCATAGTCGGCCGACGTCGCTGCACGACATGAAGGCCATAGTGAAGACGTGGCGCAACCGCCTGCCCGTTGTAGCCGACCCGCTGTCTCACTGGGGCGCCATTTTTACTTGGCGACAGCACCATTACCAGTTCATCGCCTCCCACTACGACTCCCAGACGGACCACGCCTCTAACCACAGTATGCTAGGAGTACATGCCAGCGCTCAGGTACTCTATTGCATCTACGCCCCGTTTCACGTGACCGAGCATTCTTTGAAATCATTTTAATTACTAACATTTTTGCAGGCGATTATCCATTTTGCCAAAATAGCAAGGAAGCACAATCTATCTGGCGTCTGCCTTGATTCTCTACACCGTATATACACCATCCCGAGTGTTCCCATAGTGGATTGCTTCCAGAAAATAAGACAGCAAGTCAAATGTCACATTCAAATGTCATGGACGGAGGGTAAAGACGAGTTGCAGGAAGGATTGGATATGATAGAGTCGACTAACTTTAAATACTTCACGAAGGAAATGACGGCAGAGTTTTACGCGTTTAAAGGACTGTTATTGGCCCAGTTAGGCCGCTCGGAGGATGCCAATAAAGCCTTCGCAGCGGCGGTACAGTTACATGACACTCTGGTGAAGGCTTGGGCTCTGTGGGGAGATTATTTAGAACAGATTTTCATCAGAGACCCGAGGCAGACGCAAGTCGGCGTCTCCGCTATGACATGCTTCTTACATGCCTGTAGACATCAGAATGAATCGAAATCAAGAAAATATTGTGCGAAGGTAATATTTAACTCAAGATAAGAAATAAAAACATCAGTTCGGTGTATGCAACCACTTATCGTATTATTTTTGTCAGGTACTTTGGATGTTAAGCTTTGACGATGAAAAGAATAGTCTAGCGGAGGCTCTGGATAAGTATTCAGTGGGCGTCCCGCCTGTGCAATGGTTGCCATGGATACCACAACTGCTGGCTTGTCTTGTACAATATGATGGCAATGTTATATTAAACTTGTTGAGTCATGTAAGTTAAAAATACATCTTTGTAATCAATGAGACGAATTGATATAATATGTATTGTAATGGTTTCTTTATCAGGTGGGACGGCTCTATCCTCAAGCAGTGTACTTCCCCATCCGCACTCTGTATTTAACTCTGAAGATCGAGCAGCGTGAAAGACACAAAAGCGCCGAAAACCTCGCCGCCAACCAACCGGCCACCACTACAGCGAGCACGGTTAACTTCTATTGTTACTGTTACTAATACATATACATATGTATATAACAATCACGTGAACATGCATTTTTAGGGTCACCTTGTTTCTATCATAGGAAACTATGTAGTTTATCATTAATGAGAGACAACCTTTTAGGGAGTGAAAACGGAAGGCGCGTCGACATCGTCAGGGTCGGGCGGCGAGGCGGGGCCTATTAAGGCGACGCTGCCGATGTGGCGCTGCTCCAAGATCATGCAGCTTCAGAGGGAAATTCATCCCACCGTACTGTCCTCGCTAGAAGGCATCGTGGACCAGGTGACGTTACATTTATTTTTCCCGTAAAAATTAACTATAATAGTAAATTACTTTAAAAAAATATATTTTTTTTTTATGGCTTTTGACTACTGTTTTAAATTTAATTGTTAAAATATTGTCCTCGGACAGATGGTGTGGTTCCGTGAGAACTGGTACGAGGAGGTGCTCCGCCAGCTGCGTGCCGGTTTGGCCAAATGCCACGTGGTGGCATTCCATCACCGAGCCGCCGTGGCCGTGGCCACCGTCACACCGCACACGCTCAATTTCATTAAGAAAGTTGTCTCTACCTTCGGCATAGGGATCGGCATCAGTGAGTATCGCCGCGGCTAAGGTTCCTGCGATATGATATTAATTGTTTTTTATTTTCTGTAGTGACTGCAAGCCGCATGTGTTATTATTATTTCTTCTACCTGTGGTTGGTTGGTGACATGTTGCCTTGTTTGCTGCACTCTGTGATCGAACTCGAAATATGTTTAATATAAATAAATGATATTGAAAGAAAAGAAACTACTATCAACAAAGAAACGGTTGTGAAAGTTTGGTGTCCAACAGTGATGGTTAAATGTATGTTTAAAAAATGTCTAAAAGTTTCGTCAAAATTGAAAATTCCGATGTATATTATATCATATATTTGCACCGCTTTTGCGTTGTTCTACACATTTGGAGGTCAATATGTAACTATAAAATGTAAAATAGGTAAGGTATTTTTATGATATTACACTATGGAGTCGTTTAAATTTTCAGTCATTAAAATTACATGGAGAGATAAATATGCATTTAACTTAGATATGTACATACATTGCTATCTAGAATATCCGAAAAAATTACATACATTTGAACAATTCACAGTTGTGTATCACCTTGCATGGCTAATAACTTTTTTATATATTTTGTTCATTTAATTTTCATCCTATTATTTTTCAGATCTTCTTTGGGTAAAATATTTTTTCTTTATTTTATCTATGGTATTCAAAATTTGTAAATTTTTAGATAAGTCTCTATTAATTATTATGTATATTCATATAATAACAAAAAAAAATATTTTAATCTTATAATATAAAATGAAAGCATTTCAAGTAGTGATGAGTATTGAATGTCAGCTCACATAATGCACGATCACATTGTCACGGTAAAGCCAAGCGAATCACACCCCAGCGAATATATGACGCAAATGCGATAGTCGGTTGACACACGCACTCATTTGTATGTCTACAGAGAGTGTTACAAGTAGTGTAAGTGGTGCATTATCTTCAGCCGCCTCGGAGAGTTTGGCGCGGCGAGCGCAGGCCACGGTCCAGGACCCCGTGTTCCACAGGATGAAGACCCAGTTCACGGCCGACTTCGACTTCACACAACCCAACGCCATGAAGCTGCAGAATCTTATACAGAAGTTGCGCAAGTGGGTCAAGATACTCGAGGCCAAGACGAAAGTGTTGCCCAAGTGAGTTCACAGAAAATTATGTTTAAAATGGCTTCACCGCGGGTCTTTTATATTTCAAGAGTATTTTTGAAATTCGTATAAACAAATTTCTATTAATGCTTCTCTTACAGATCGTTCCTGATAGAAGAGAAATGCAGATTTCTGTCCAACTTTAGTCTTAAGACGGCAGAAGTGGAACTGCCAGGAGAATTCTTACTGCCGAAACACACTCACTACCACGTCAGAATCGCAAGATTTATGCCTAGAGTAGAAATAGTACAGAAACATAACACATCAGCTCGAAGATTGTATATACGAGGTCATAACGGGAAAATATATCCTTACTTGGTAGTCAACGATTCCGGTCTAGGAGACGCTAGGAGAGAGGAACGTGTGCTCCAGTTGCTGAGAATGCTCAATCATTACCTCGGCAAACAGAAGGAAACGTCCAGAAGATTCCTTCACTTCACGGTGCCCCGCGTCGTGTCGGTATCTCCGCAGATGCGTCTCGTAGAGGACAATCCTAGTTCGATATCGCTGCTTGATATATATCGAACTGAGTGTGCCAATAGGTGAGGAAAATAACATATTTAACACTTGTTTATTGAAGACAACGTAACGTAACATATTTTGGTACAGGGGCGTAGAGTATGACGCGCCCGTGGCTCGGTACTATGAACGTCTGGCGGCCGTGCAGGCGCGAGGCTCGCAGGCCTCGCATCAGGTGCTGCGGGATATATTACGAGAGGTAAACCATATACAATAATTGAAATAAATCTCTCCTCAAGGTTAACGTGAAGATCTGAATGACTGCTAGGAAATAAACTGATATTTTTATCTCTGGTCCAGGTTCAAGCTACGATGGTTCCCCGCGGTCTGGTCCGCGAGTGGGCAGCTCGTACGTTCTCGTCGCCCACAGACTACTGGACCTTCCGTAAGATGGTGACATTGCAGCTGTCCCTGGCCGCGTGCGCGGAGTACGTGCTGCACCTCACCAGGCTCAACCCCGACATGTTGTACGTGCACCACGACTCCGGCCTGCTCAATGTGGCGTACTTCAAGTTTGACGTCGATGACACCACAGGTTGCCTATTTTTTCTGCATCTATAGGTCGCTTAGGCCAAAAATATTCTAATGAATATATTTTGTTTTGTTATCTGTGTTTCATATTCCTCATATGCATTTATCGATCGCAGATAACAATGTAGATAATAAAACATTCCTCTTCATATATATATATATATATATAA
>DVQP01003021.1:0-11450 GCA_018231745.1 Danaus eresimus
ACAAATTCATTAAAAAAATCTCTCCATTCTAAATTTAGAACATTTGAAATGCTTCTAGAAGCTTCGCTAGTACTATTTTTTTACTTAAATAAAATGTAAGTAGGAAAAAACATTGAAGTTACAAACAATTCTCTTACAATACATACTTGAGTACGTTTCAGACAGCCCTTTACATAAAACAGGCAATAGCGGGCCTAGGGCGTCAAGCACAATACTCGCTGCGGGCTAGTGTTGAAGAGATATTACAGGCCGGGGTAGTGTACGTGGGTGGTACAATACTTGAAAATGATTTGATATACATTATAATGTACCTTATTAGTTTATTACAACCGACGATACCGTTGTATCGAAGCGTTCTAATAAAATATCAAAAAATGTTATGCTTTTTTATCGTGTTTAAGATAAAATAACTTTTATGTTACAAAAAAATAAAAATTATAAACAACTGACAACTCCGCTGACTTACACCACAGGCGGCTTGTATCTTCGTTTCGATATAAGCCTCCGAATAAAGCTTTCTTTATGGATTTCGGCAGCTCGGCAATTTTGTTTCTCTGACCATTCAGTGGAATGCACAGATAAAAAAAATATATATATAAAGAATGAGTCGTTTATGGTAGACTGTAAATTTAAAATGTTGGCACTACTGTTTAGTAATACTTAGGATTTTCTAACGTTTTCAATGCGACTCTAAGAATGTGTGAAGGTAGCTATGTTATATTTTACGACAGTCACAACACCGAGCTTCCAACTCGCTCATATTTTTTATTAAGCTCCATAATAAATATTAAACATACATTTTATGATAAACCGTTAAGTAAATTCAATATATTTATTTTTATGTTCATATTCAAAAACATATAAAAACAGAGACAATACGGAATTTTCATATCAATATTTTGGATACCTCGCAATATATGCGTATAATGATGGATACCAAAGTTAGCTTGCTAACCATAGATTAATAACCCCGTCCGGTTAGTTTATTGCGTACGTTTTTATAATTTAAAAATAACATAAAACATCACTGCCACCGCAGTGGTATAAGAAAAGCAACATTTAAAAGAAAAAAGAACCGAGCTTGAGTCGAAATGCAAAAAAATGTCGCGAGAGAGAGACAGGTAGATACAGCGTTCCAGATAGAGTGGAATGGCAGAAATTTCGAATTTAGAATGCAGCGCGTGCGCTGGACATCCGCTGCGGCAAAAAATGACCGCCATCTATCGGCACTCTGTGACACTATTTCATCGTTTTAATATATTAATGTTATAAAGGCAATCTTGAAAGACCAAGTCGTCTATATCATTGTTTTGATCATTAATGATTTCGAACTAATTAATGATACGTGCGGACCACCGCGTCTCCAAACACGTTTGATTGATTGGATCTATTAGTTTCATCATTAAATCATTCTTTTATTCCCGACCAGCCCTTCTGTAGAAAATAATTATAATTATCTAAAATATGACATATAACTGCTGGTATGCAAAAATGTATACATCAAGATTTAATTTATTTCGTTTTTTTTTTTCTTACAAACATTTATATATTACCAAGTGACATTTCTATTTCTATTATATACTCGGATTTCTGAACGTATCCATTTTGACAGCTTGTCAGTATGACGGATATCTGTCATTAAGTGGTGAATCCGTACCACCCTCGAGTTAATGACGCCATTAATAACATAACGATAAGCTTTTGTCATTTTCGTAGAATATCTACAATTTTTTCTTAATATAATATTAATGAAAAAAAAAATGCACGCTATATATAAGTCCATGCAGGTGAATCGCTATGAACATCTAGCGTTAAATCTTCCGAATACCTCTTTCTTGTACTTACATTCTATCAATGACAATACAATATGGAGATTATGGCATTAGGTTACAACGCTACCGGTGGTCTTATGATGTGTTAAGATATTATTTGAATAAACCATTGAAACTAAATACATTTAAAAAACCATATTAATGATTCATACTCAATGATGAATGATTGTTTCCATCACAATAAATTATAATAACTATAATTAATAGCCATTACATCAACTATAGCTGCATATATAGATACTGTTCTTTATATATTTTCCATAAGAATCAAAAATATTATATAATTGTAAATTGCTACAATATATTAAATGAGATATGCAAAAGAAACGTAGTAAATATGAAGCTTAATGATGATGGCGTCTATTTGGATCAATAAATCATTATAATATTCAGCCATTATCGATAAAGAAAACATCGATATCGAAGCAGCTAATGGAAAGAACAGCACTACAGGAAGCCCCCCGAGTCATTTGTCAAGTTGGCATTTGACATCACTCAAACAGGTCCAAGATGGTACCTGGCTTTACGTTTTTTGTTGCGTGGTTTAAATATCTTAAGGCAATTGCATCAGTTACGATGTTTTAAAGGATAACTTTATAGTGTATTGAATACATATAGTTCAAATCACAAATATTTTGCAGACACATATTTTTTTTAAACTTCATAAAAGGTATGAGACCTTATAAATAAATATAGAATTGCTTTTGTTTTGTGAAAAAAATTTTAGAGTTATTTGAAAAAAATATATCTATATATGTTTTAATAATTATGCATTTTCGTTGCGTAAATAATAAATAGCTCAGCTTAATCAAATGTCGTACTATCGACTTTTTTATCGACAACTCGCCTCTCTAAGTATGCAGTAGCAAGTAGCGTCTCATTGATAAATATCCTTAAAGATTGTTAAAGCGCCCGATAATGCCTCCGCCAACTTTATGTTTTTTAACCAATGGAAAATAAACTTTATTCATACGTATTTAGAATTTAATTTTCTCTGTTCATTATATAAACTGACTGTTGCTTTCGTACGGTTATTTATGGGACACTCACTGTAGGTGTTTTATAGTTATTTGATAAACACTATCGTGATTATTTCAGTCTTACTTTGTGACAGCTGGTGTCTATTTTGCTTTCATAAAATTTCTGTAATGTTACGCTTCGGAATGTTATCTAAAAGTTGGCAAGAAATATTAATAGCTAATACTTTGAGTAGTTTTTATTACCTTAGTCATTTAATTTGTCATTACTTTTTTTTATTAAATTATAGATGACACACCTTGATGTAACCTAACATAATAGCATACATAAATATTATATAACGATTTATTTGTATACATTCCTTTCAATAAGATAAAAATGAATTGCCAACCGCAAGTATTAATGTGAATTTTATTTTCAGGTAAAAAATGGCGTTCATTGACCCCTCAAGACCGACGGCCGTTCGTCGAGGAAGCGGAGCGGCTTCGGGTCATTCATATGACGGAACATCCCAACTACAAGTACCGGCCGCGCAGACGGAAACAGAACAAAGCGAGGCCCAACCAGCCCTCGACGCCGTCGAGCGCTCCGCCCCCAGCCTCCGCCACGCTCGGCTCCCCGTACGCTACTGCCACCGACTCCCCGGACACCCGCTTTTCGCACAACCCTGGAGCTGGTTTCTCTCCTTACCGAACCTCCCCACTCGCGTCTGACTACCAAACCGGTCAATTCAATGGCCACGTTCAAACACCGGAATCCTCCCCCGCGAGGTCGCCTGAACCTCAAGGCAGGAGGAGCGCCCCAGCTGAAGCCCCTCTCCCTACTCCCGACGCCTCCCCGGTGGAAAACGAAAAGGAGAACTTCCAGTACGAGGACAGGCGAAGAGCGATAAACGCTTCGTCTATGAATGATTCTTACTCTTACAAAACGTTCAGAAACCCTGGATCGTACTCCCCGGCGCCGGTCGCCGCTATGGGGATGGCCAACGGCATGTACGTGATGTGTCGGACTTTAGCTGAACAGCCGCCTCTGGTTACGGGAACTTTTTTCCCACCAGTTGCGACATCCCAAGACCAGCAGGCGTTGGGGTCCTCCGCACCCAGAGTCTCATCCGCCCCGAGCGGACCTCTCAATACCGAATACAACATTCAGTACCACCCTTACGATCACTACGAGCAGATGTACAAAACCGAAGACTCGTACGTCACACACTATCCAGAGCAACCGAAAACGGAGTACGAGGAATACAACCCAGGGGGTCCGTACTTCGCAGAGGAACCACCAAACCAGCCACAGGAAACCGAGCAGATAATCAATCCGCGGCCGGAAATACGGACCGGATCTCCGGAATCCGACGTCGACGCGAGGGAATTCGATAAGTATTTGGACTATGGTGCAGAAGGAGCGATGGAGCAGTATAGATACGAGCAGCAACAGCAGCAGCAGTACAGACAGCAGTATTGCGAACAAACTCAGGGGACGGAGTACTGTTCCGAAAGAATGTACCCCTCGCCGTACGCGTCCGTCATCTCCGGGGCTCCCCCGCCTGGGAACTACACCACACCCCCCGGAACAGACCTGACTCCACGGCCTGACGACGAATTCAGCGTCATACTCGCTGGCGTCCGGCAGACATGTTACAGCAATTGACAATGACAGATAGCACAGCGCTCCCAATTTTTCACATCAATAGGACCGGTTTATTTCTTCGCAATAGATATTTACGTCATTTACGTGACGTAATGGCACATTACATTAGTATGATGTCTCCCGGTAACATCCCACCAAGTGGGCGCCGCTGACTTAGCTTATAAGAACTCTTAAACCCAAAGAGTTACAAGATCGGTTCGGTGCCGTACCCAACTCCTCGGTGAGACGTACACGATCAAATTATGTAGGTAACGTATATTGTTGAGTGTTTTTTTTTTATTAAATATTATTAATGGTAAACATTCATTAGGCTCTGTTATTTGTGATGTTATAGTCTACCTGTGATTTGTATAATTCGATTTGATATAAAAAAATATATTGACATCCTATTGGAGTCCGTTGTTACTGACGGACGACTTATATATGTTCGAATGTTTTGCCTAATTGTGTTGTTATATATTGAGCTGACGGATGTGTGAGGGTAGTTTTAAATGAAACAAAATATTTCGATGAATATATATTTTTATACATTACAAATTATTGACCATCCATTGATTGATTTTCCATACATCATTTAGATTAAATCCTAACTGATAATATTGAGATATACATTTATTTAGTGCACGATGTAATTTGTGCTGAAACTACTTTAAAAGACGTCTGTTTGTTTGCTGGGACATCAATCAAGACTTTCTTTAACTTCCTAATAAATATTATTTATTTGTAACTATTTTTGTATATTATTATTATGTTAATTACAAATTAAATAAACACAGCTCTTCCAGTAAGCCTGTAGATATAGATTAGGAAATATATTTTTATAAGTATTAGTGTTTGTTATTAACAAAATTTATATGTATAAAATATAAGAGCGTATATAATGAAAATATCTCATAGTTAATAATATGATTTGTAACAAACTGTTAATTATAATATTTTTTAGTTTACGCAATACAATAGACATTAAACGGAAAATACACTCGCAACGCGAAAACTAGGCTCTTCCTGTTTGTAAGAAAATTTACGATAAAAAAAAATGAAATAAAAAATTATATTCTAAATATTCTGTATTTCATTTGTTCATACATTTAACATTTTAGAATACAATCAAATAAACACGCAAACATCATACGTATTCTATAAGCGCGTATGAATACAACGTAATAATTAGTTACAATAAAACATTTATCATGACGGCTCGGTGTGTGCGAAAGAGTTATTGACGCCCCTAAGTACAAATAAAATTAAAATTACTAAATAATTTGGGTCCACATCGCCCTGAGAGCCGATCATCTGTAATTATGACCCTCGCCGCTAACACGCCCAGTATTGGTGCATGCGACCTCATCGCAAAATATTGCTATCTTAGTAAGAACTGTGCTATATGAACACAATATTTCGGTAGTGAGATCCAGCATTGATTATCGCCTTTGTATCATTCAATGCAAAACGTTTTAATCGTCTCAATCATTTATTTTAACCCTTAATTATATTAAAAACTATACTTAGCGAAACATTCTCTGTTTCCACCAACCAAAATACGAACATTTAGAAAACGTTTAACATGGTAATGACAAATTATGACTTACAAAACGACAATTATAAAATATATATATATATATATATACGCGAAATACAAAATTGCTTCATTGTAAATTTTACGCATTTTATGATCACAACCATGTAAGTGTGAAGGGGAGTGTGCTCATAAATTACGCCAAGGAAACAAACGTCCCGACCTTATGAAATAAACATGCGTTATTTAAAACAAAAAAAAACACTTTTTAACATAAAAAAACTTATATTTTAATATTTGAAAATAGTCTTACTTACTACAACCGATCAAATAAAACCTTTTTTTAGCCGAAACACAAACAATAAAATAAACAAATTTTATGTGTTTTTTTTTCTGAACTAAACTATGTATTTACAATCTCGCTATCATATATCACATATTAACTGACACTCGTTTATTGTATGTTTAAATAAATCTTTTAGGATAAATATTAGTTAGTGAAACGATTGGGAATGGCACCATAAATATGCGACTTTGTCCTTTAAAACTGTTCTACACTCAATAATCTATATATATATATATATATATTATTCGGAAATTATTCTTTGTGTTCATGTTATTTAAAAATATGTCTCCTATGTAAGAATTGATCTTATATTTATTTAAACTCACAGCTTGTCTAAATATATGTGATCTTATAGACGTATCAGCGATCGTTATGTTAATATTTCAACAAAAACAGTTTTAACGGACACCAAAAAAAGGCTTCTCTGAATTCCACAGTTTCAAAATTTTATATAAATTTCGATGAAGGTTATTTCTTTAATGAAATAGCTTTATAATTATTAAAATAAATTTTTTCTCTGCAAAACTTTTTCTATCGTTAAAGATATAATTTTAAAAATTACCATTGACAGATAGCGAGAAATCGTTTTTTAAGAGCCTGTCTTTTATTATGTAACTGGCATATTACGAATGCGCACGCGCCTATATTTAATTCGCCTTTGAAGTTAGCGCCAATACATGACCATAGTTTGCATAATCAAAAAGTATCAGATTAATTAACCCACGAATACTTACCGGGGGAAGAGTACATTTCAGTGTGGGACCTGTTACAATTAACTAATGACAAATATTTTCCAAACAAAAAACAAATATTCCGAAAAGCACAAGCACACAAATTATTTGTATTGATAATTTAGATAAAATCAATATTTTTTTTTTATTTTGCATAAATTTTAATACATACGATATGAATTTTTAAGTATTCTGAGTAAAATATATACCGTTTCTTCAGCATTAAACTAATATTTTTCGGATTGTATCACGTGCATTTTATTATTTAAAAAACAACATACTCCCGACGCTTCCGTTACTTTTCAGCGACCGTGATCACGGACGGACGAGAACTTTGAACAGGTATTGAAAATTTATAAGCATGGTATATACTTATAACTTATAAGTCTACTGTAAGTAAACTAAGTTTCTATTTTACACTAAATACGAAACTGTTCTAACGCTCCGTATACGTTACGATGCAAACGAAAAATAACAAATACCTATCGAAAAATAATATACAGCTGATATGTGTTTATCTCTATGATAAGATCCATTTTGTTCTAAAAACTAAATTCTATTTAATAGCATTAATAAGCAATATTAAATATAACGAAATAATCTTTCATTCATGCGTTTGTGTATATTAAAGCAATGTTTATCTAACGATTAAATTTCAATTTGAAAATATAAAATGAAAAAGTCATTTATAATATTAAATTTGAGCTGAGACCTTGTTTAATCAGTTATATAGATTAAGATAAGAATATAATTTTATTAAATATAACAGCATGTTATGCTCAAGAAAAGGCTTAAATTTCAAACGAATGTTTGGTACAAACAGATAATAAAAAACTAACAGCTTATGTTAATGAGCTATCCGGGAGTGACAGACTGACAGGATGTCATGACGCAGCAGATACGTTTTTTTGTGAATCTTTGTTCATTGCTATTATATATTTAAATGTCTTACATATGACTCCAATTCGATACTTACTTTTATCAT
Organism: Danaus eresimus; assembly: GCA_018231745.1. NCBI lineage: Eukaryota > Metazoa > Arthropoda > Insecta > Lepidoptera > Nymphalidae > Danaus > Danaus eresimus. The sequence goes on from DVQP01003021.1 coordinate 8,039, forward strand.
TAATAACTTGACAAATAACGACAATAGAGATATAATAAGTAAGGGAATTTATTTAATAAGTATTAGATAATCATTACAGTAGTGCACTCTGTATGTTAACAAAAATAGCATTTGGACACAAAAGAAACATTTTATCCGGTTAGATATTCAATAAATACATAATTTTTATATTCATATTGTTATCTAAATATATTTGAGTGTTATCACACGAAGATATAATAATGCTATCATCCGATCAGTTTAATGGTAACCGATGATTTTTGAGACCGTAAACAGTGGTACCAACTCCACGTCGCCGCCACGTGCCTTATCAAACATGTCTTTTTACCAACTTAACAAACAAAACATCGATTAACGACCCATTGTACGTACGTAATATGTTTCCAAAACATTTCTACTAAAATAAAAGATTCTTTTGATAAGCGAACGATAAGGTTATAATGATTTTATATTCATTTTTATTTGATTTTTATTTATTCTAAAATTTCTGACGTTTTATGTTTTTCGGCCTTTATAATTCCATTTCTCCTTAGCGAGATATCAAATGACAAGTCACAAGGAATTGTGGAATCGATCAAGTAACTAAATTATAATAATCCATACATATATATTATTATATTCCCACAACCGAACTAATGTTAAAAATTACTATGTTTTATTTATATCCTATGTGAATAATTAACAATTTTTGGGGATTTTTGTCCTTTAGATAGCTTTATTTGGATCCCAACTGTATATGAACAAGAAGCTATTATAATAGCTTTACCTGAAAATAAAATATCAAATATTATTTTATAAGATCAAATCTGTTTTGTTTATAAAAAAAATACAATACTTTCGAGACTCTTTAATTTCCTTCACAAATCATATTATAGTTGTACAAATCTTGTATTAACGATAAACATTCAAAAAGTAACGATAAAAAGCTAAAAAAGATGTCACAATTAATATATTCCGTAAAGACTCGTTCATGGTTACGCGTCTAAAGATACATTAATATTCAAAAATGTGTACACATCCTTATACATAAATTATAATAAGAATAGGCCACCCCTAGCTATGTTATAAAAAATATATATAGTTATATAATAATTTAAATGAAAGAAAACCGTTGTAAAAAAATATATATACTCAAAGAGTTCCGTATTTGGTTTTTGTTACAAAATATATGATTAAAAACTTTTTTCCTCTATCTGTACATAATAATACATTTTCCTACTTATATGGGGATATATATATATATATTTTTATATCGATAAACTAAATTTATCTTTGAAATTAAAATATAAAGGAAACTATCTCTAACAGAGTTGGAAAAAAAATAGAAAAGGAAATTTTATGATCAAAATATGTATACATTTACGTGCTATTTAAATTATTTTAGATCAGATATCTATTGACGGCTTGTGTGCGAAGGTGTCCGAATAAAAGCTATTTGGAAAACATTTATTAATAAACTTACTGTGTTAAATGTTTTACAAACATATTTTAATATTAATAAAATCTGTTGTGTTTTTTATATTACAAAATTCGACAACTATTCTCATGAGTAAAAGACTTGATGAGCTTATATATTTATTTAAAATATCGTTACATTTGATACACGTCTTTATATAACGCGCTATCATTAAAACTAAATATTATCATAAGACACTAATTAATACTTTTGTTACACGTGTGTGTGTGTGTGTGTGTGTGTGCTTTTTATGTATTTTAAGAATATATTTATAAACATTATAAGCATTTTTTCCAATTAAAGTAGGAGCTATCAATAGCGTAATTGGTAGGAGCAAATCCCGAGTATGCAGGGGCTTTTAGCGAAGCCTGTGTTAGCGCGGATTCCGAGATGAGGCCTAATTTAAACTGGATACTGTTGCGTATAGACTATGGGTATTCTGGTGCATGTTTATGATTATGAATAATTTAAACTAATCACCATATTCTATACGAAGATGTATGGGCTGGATGAATAAAATTAGGAGCTCATTTTAGTTACAGATCATGAAACTGTGAGTGATAACAATTAATTCATTTGATGCTACAGCTTTATGTTAAATTTTGTATTAAATAATATAAAATTAATCCCGTGTTCAGGTTGTGCCTTATAACAACGCTATATGTAGTAATGTTAAACGTTATTCAGTGAGTCTAAATCCCTTTGTCTATACACGTCATTACGTTATTTATCGACACACCCTATCTACGTTATCTCTGATAGCGACGCAGGTAAATAAGGCTCCATCTGATTTATCTACTTATTAAAGAGTTTTACCAAGAGAAATCTCTGACGCCTGAAACGGCATTAAAATTGCTATGAATTATTAACAGCATGTATTAAATTTGAATATTCATTCAAGTCAAAGAGCCAGATATGTTCTTATATGTATAGCCATAGCCGTTTTATTTTAAGTAACATCGGCATATAACTCGAACACAATCATTACATATGCAATATATAAAGATAGTAAATCGCGAGTATACGCAGCGGGTGCCATCCCACAAAGCGCTGGGTTGACAGCCGACAGGCTACCGGCCACAGATAATATACTGTGTAGCCGGACTCATGGCTGTTTAAATGAGAAGCACAGCTGATAATAACGAAACGCAATAAAAAAATATAAACGTCATTCGTAACTTGATTTTATAGATGATTAATAAAAACTTACGTTAACATAAAAATTATAAATTATTACGAAATAAATGACATTAAAAATAATATTATCATCTTTTTTTAATGAATACAGTAAGAAATTCGAAAAAAAATTGTACAAATGAGTCGAAAATTTGAGTTATACAGCAATGTCTTTATTTACACGCTGCAATCCACTGAGACCGCGAATCCATTGCATTTCTTTATCCTTATAAGCGGCATGCAACATATAATCTTTGCATCCGATCGAGAGTACACAATGTCCGGCTTAATTAATTGTGCTTTGATTCTGAGCGTCACAGATTTAAATCGTTTTAGATTGAAGATGTATTAAACGCTCAACAGACGGGACCACACCGTCTCATATACGTACAACCGCATTTACTCACATATACTCACAATAACTCACTCGCATTCATTCAAATTATTATATTACAATACAATTTCTTTCGAATTAAACATAAGAAATATTCATGATATATAGTGATTAATTCAACCAAACGTTATTATGAGGTAAATGTTCGAGTGGTATAGAATTAACCGAGCACAAGTTTATCATTATAAAATATGAAAGGCATCGATATCGGCTAATCAGTGGGCTTTAGCGAATATCTCCCGCTATCAGATACAAGGGCATAAAGATGCTGAGGATAGCCGTATCTCAGATAGAGATAAACGTACGCCGAAATACTGAATCAAACAAAAAGGTGCAAGCAATGGACCGCTTTATGCAATGTGAGGAATTATTATTTTATATATATA
>DVQP01003022.1:0-11449 GCA_018231745.1 Danaus eresimus
GTATAAAATGATTTAAATGATTTTGATACCTAAAATGTTCATAAAACGGAAATCAGAAATTAATTAAGTTGCTTACAACTCCATAGTCCTCTACGAGATGTTCTACGCATGCTACGACATACAAAATAACATACAGGTATTACACTCCAATAAACATATTATTGCATGGTTTTCGGTTTGTTCCGTTGCTGTTTCAATGAATTAATACCAAATATTTCATTTATTTCTATCAAATCAAACAATTAAATTCCGTCCATAAAAAATGCATTCATTTATTAAACCTCTGAATATACAGCTGAATTGTTGCGGAATGATAATGTTTCTCCATCGTCTGACACTAGATTTTTCGAATATAAAATAGGCGGGCAGGTGTACAGAGGTCAGTCACAACCGGACTTCCGATAGCGAGGTAAAGACCAAGATACATCATGAGGGGGTTGTTGGTGTTAGGAGTGATATGTTTAGTGACGCTGTGCACAGCCCACGAGGCTGAGGCCGACGACCAGGCTGTGGCGGCCAGCAAACATGAGCATGGTGGCGGCCACGAACACCATGCCCACCATCATCATGAACATGGCGACAAAGGCCACAAGGGACACAAGGGACATCACCACCATCACAAGGGTGACGAAGGTCATCACGGCAAGCATCATCACGAAGGTCATCATCATGAACACGGTGGTGGTCATAAGAAACATTGGGACGAACACGATCATCACGGTGAACACCACGAGAAAGGCCACCACCACAAGGGTGAGAAACATGGACACCACGAGCATCATGACAAGGGGGAGAAGACCGACGGGTACCACAAGAAATATCACAAAGACCACTTCCATAAGGACCACCACTTCCATGATGGACACCATGACGAAGGCAAACACCACAAGCACGGACATCACCACAAACATCACGAAGATCATGGCGGCCATCACAAGAAGGGAGGACATCATCATTCCGGTCACCATGAAGACCATTATGGCAAACACGGCCATCATGACAAGCACCACTACGATGAGGATCACCATGGACATAAGGGACATCACGGACATGATGAACACCATCATCACCACCACGACCATGGCAAGAAGGGAGGTCACGAAGACCACAAGCACTGGGGCTTCCATCATGGAAAGCATTAACAATAATTTATTAAACTGTTGTTTATTTGTAATTTCTTGTTAAATGTTTAATAATGTTTTTCTTTTTTATACTTTTTCACGAAGATTTAAAAATAAATAAGTTAAAAAGAACATAACGAATAAAATTCTTTTATTATACTTACTTACTTTCTTTTCTACCCTTTTAATTATAGTCACAAAAAAAAATGCGACTTTTAGAAAAGGGCACTGATAAAATAAATAACTTCCTATTATGTTGGTCAGTCTGATTCGTTATAACCGGTTAATTTTTCAAGAAAATTATGAATGACAAATGTAAAACTGAATACTGTTAAAATTGCCTTAGAATGTATAAGTTTGTGTTGGTCGTATCTAGAAAACAAAAAGTAGAAATACCAAAAGACTACACAGCTATAGTTTTAGCCGGCTTAAAGTCATGATAGGAAATTTTATAATAAGATGTAAATATATATATATGAACTGCTCTAAATTTAATACAAAATTTAATCTTTTTTTTCTCGATGAAAGTTTATTTCTTTGTCGTAATTTATTCTTTTATTAATGCCAATAAAAATTTTAATAACTACAATATTGTTTCACCAAAAATCAATTATAACATATAAGTAAACTCCTTTGATTTTATGAAAACTAAAATTAACTGCAAATACGAAGGTAAAATATTAAAGTGAAACTTCTTATGTGACGTCCAACGATGTTGCGTTACGGGAAAGATGAAGAAAGATAGGTACACAAATGTAGAAAGTAGGAGACGGAAAAGGAGTGAGTCGGTAGATTATAAGCTTATGTGAATGATGTATGTACCTCCTATGCAGAGAAATAAACAGTGTGAGTGTGTAATTAGCTGAAAAACGTACTTGTTGTTCTATGTTAATTTATTTATAATATCCATCATTGATTTTTTTATGGATAACAATTACGAAGTTTCACTTCATCCTCGCGGAGAAACTCTACTCACAATGTTTTTAATTTCTCAGTTTTAGTAAACATTTCGAGTTCGAATTTACAAAACCTAGCAGTAACCTATTGATGTTAACTAAAATAGAGTATAGAATTCCTGGAATACCAAAATAAATAAGCTAAATCAAATTTACTGAAGTAATTCTTATTCCTTAAAGGACTTCGTCATTGGTAGTTTAAAATATGTAAAATTTCGTGTCGATTGTATCGTTTAAATACATTTAATAAAACTCACTTCCGAGTGTCAGAAACAGTTTAATTAGTACAAGTTGGCATTGTCACAATTAATGAGAAGCGTTTCTCGTTTCTTATACAATAACTTACTGTAATGCTACAAATATGTCGTATCCCTTGCATAAGGATCTAAAATAACAGAAAATTTGTGACACTTTGATTATAAGATCTCATATGTTATTCATGCAGTAAAACTAAAATCTACCTCAAAGTTTATATGCGTGCGATATGTAAAAAAACTATTATATAAGAACTTAATATAAAGTAACTTCAGAAAATGGAAAGATAATTATATTGGATACAATGAAATACAAAGTCGTTTGCATAACAGATGCATTATTTAATTTTCGTTTATCAACTTATTCGACTATACAATAAATATGTTCTCAAAACTTACGTAGACCCACATAGAGGGATTTCAAAATGATGTTATACCTATTCAATTTGTATTGACATAATATAAATTAAATAATCTTAATTAATAGTCTTCATTTTTAAATATAAACAAAAATAAAGTTAATGTTACATTATCTGGGCCTAAAAAGAAGACAACTATATAAATTAAAATAATATTATGCGTGCTATATGTCACTTTACAATTATTCATAAACATTAATTCGTCTACTGTTCGTTCTCTTTCTGACTATTCATAATATATTGTCTTCCACGATAACAGTTTTTTTGCAATAAACGTCTTTTAATTAGGGTGTAAGTTATACGGACTCATTGTAAAATCACTACAAGAAACGTTCAAATCGAGAACTTGCGACAGGAAGCAAAAAAAAGAGAAGTCAAGAGTTGAATGGCCTTGACCCTTGTAGATTTACTAATTTAACTTTTTAAAACTGATTGTAACTGTTGCAATATTGTTCCAACAGTATAGACTTCAATAGCATATTGTTAATATAAAATAGGCGGGCAGGTGTACAGAGGTCAGTCACAACCGGACTTCCGATAGCGAGGTAAAGACCAAGATACATCATGAGGGGGTTGTTGGTGTTAGGAGTGATATGTTTAGTGACGCTGTGCACAGCCCACGAGGCTGAGGCCGACGACCAGGCTGTGGCGGCCAGCAAACATGAGCATGGTGGCGGCCACGAACACCATGCCCACCATCATCATGAACATGGCGACAAAGGCCACAAGGGACACAAGGGACATCACCACCATCACAAGGGTGACGAAGGTCATCACGGCAAGCATCATCACGAAGGTCATCATCATGAACACGGTGGTGGTCATAAGAAACATTGGGACGAACACGATCATCACGGTGAACACCACGAGAAAGGCCACCACCACAAGGGTGAGAAACATGGACACCACGAGCATCATGACAAGGGGGAGAAGACCGACGGGTACCACAAGAAATATCACAAAGACCACTTCCATAAGGACCACCACTTCCATGATGGACACCATGACGAAGGCAAACACCACAAGCACGGACATCACCACAAACATCACGAAGATCATGGCGGCCATCACAAGAAGGGAGGACATCATCATTCCGGTCACCATGAAGACCATTATGGCAAACACGGCCATCATGACAAGCACCACTACGATGAGGATCACCATGGACATAAGGGACATCACGGACATGATGAACACCATCATCACCACCACGACCATGGCAAGAAGGGAGGTCACGAAGACCACAAGCACTGGGGCTTCCATCATGGAAAGCATTAAGAAATTGTTAATCACTTGTTATTGTTGCCAATTTTTTAGTTTATTATTTTACATGTTACTTGGGTATAAAAAGACATTAATCAGAAGTGTTACTTAGCCGCTACTAGAATAATATTAAAGAATAACTTTGTATACAGTTTTTTTATTTTTATTTTATAAAAGATGCAATACCGCAATGGATGTGTGTGAAAATATCTTAGCAGGTTTTAGTAACAGAATTAAAAATCAATTTAGATCGAAGCTTAGGAAAATTAAACAAACATCACCTTTAAATAGTATATAAAAATTAATAAATTATCAAATGAGATAACTGCGAGTGACAAAATATCTTATTACGTTAATATCTGGGAAACAGAATAGACAGACGTTAAAAAAATATTTGAACGTTGATTTTGACTCAATTAATTTATCTCATTATTGCATTTTTTATAGTATGTATTCGACAAACTCCTTTGTATTTTGTCCATACAGTACTCAAGACTAAATACGTCGAAAAAATAAAAACTTTCACATTGGCAACATTTTTCTCTATTCCAGCGTGAATGAAGCTATAGCATAAAATATATATTTTCAAATGTCACCCATTTGAAAATTCACTGAGTTGAAATGAGGGAAGATTACTAAAGTTTTTGCTAGTAGAAAATAAAAACAATAATGTACTTAAATTCGCTTTTTATATTTTACGTTGCCTTTTGTTTTGTAAGGTTTAACATAATTTGCTTATGATTGCAATTATTTAAAACCGATACAATTCAATTATAATTAAAATGTTATCAATAATATCTATAAGTACCTAAGCATAAGGAAAAAAAAACTGATTTACAAATTCCTATCACAATCCAGCATGTCTTATTTTGGATATTTGTAACTGTGAACATGTCACTTAAAAATAGAGGATACGGTACGAACATATAATTAGCACATGTTAAATTAATAGTTATTATAGACCTTTTCCCAATATTGTTGCAAAAAAAATATAAAACATAATTCGTTTACATATTTCAATGGTAAAAAGTATTTATAAAATTTATCTATTAATTGCTGAACTGCAGATCAATTGATCGAGATTCGAGATATTTCTCGAATACGTAATGTCAAACAAACATGTGAATGGTTAATTTTATCTTTGAATTGCTTTTCAGAAATACTGGTAGTGATTCTTTTCATATAATACACATCATTTGTCCGTCTTTCTTTAGTCTTAATAATCCTTCGAAAAATATTATTTAATAGTTCATATCCGAGTACATCCACCGTCAGATATTTAAACGTTTCCATGGTTCCCATTCGGTTCAATAATGGTAAAAGTACTAAAAAATATTAAACCACATTTACACACACTTGCGTGGAAGGGATTTTCACCTGAAGATGTCTTTAATAAATGAATTCACACCTGCTTCAATTAAAGAAGACTATTTTTTATTACTATAGATTGTTTTACTTGATTATTTATAATATTCAAAACAGCTAGAAATAAAGGGATAGTTGACTTAAGAATTAAAAAACATTTTATTTCAATTTACAGTCAGGACAAAGCTGAAATAATATAACGTTATTTGTAAAACTGAAATAACAATTTCATGTTTTTAAAATCAAACAAGATCCATTTTACGTTCTTTTAGTTAAAAATAGATGAAGGATACAAAGAAACGAATAATATTTGTATTAAAGATTTAAGAAATATTTTTTATGTATCTGATTAAATAACATATTAAATAAAATCAAGATTTTTTTGAATTGCTACAAGAAATTACGAAGGAGCTCCGGAGCGCTGTTGAACACAACAAATTAATGTAACTAATCAAAATTTAAAGTGAAAATTACGATTTTAAAAGACAGCTATAATCTTGCTATGGTGTCATTTTACTGCAGGATCAAAAAAAATAATGGAAAAATATAGAAAACGTCTTCAGAGTTGCAGATATTTTTGCTTTTAACTTTTCCACATTACATTAATAACATTAATATATGTAGTTGTGAACAAATTATTTTCTCTCTAAATAATGTCTTATAAAATTGTCGGTAACGGTTATTAAACTTGTGCTAACGATAGTCACCTCACTTAGAATGTGAGCGATAAGACTCGGTCTCATCAGCTTCTCGTTTAAGAAAAAAAACTCATACAGTATAAAAAGCGTTCTTCGCGTAAAGTGTTATTGGAGCACCCATAAAGTAATTTCAGATCAGGTGTGTTATAAAGTAACTGGAGCAAAAAGGTAATGGCAATAGGATCAGTTCGTGACATGTGGTGACCTCATACTTGACGTTAACATACCTTAAAATGAGTTAATATTATCGCTAGCACTATAGTTTATAATATGTAGCTCGAAAACTTAGTATCAGGTTTTTTCATCACAAAAATTCTGGAGGATAAATGGTCGCTAAACTTTCTATCGAAAACTAAACAACTTATACGCTTATATATCAATAAAAACAAATGACAATCTAAATATTAACGAAATGTTTACATCATTTCTTTAATGGCCCGAAGACAGGCACAGACACACACACAGACAGGCGAATCGGCTTTTCATTAAAAGTTCAGGATTTAAATTTTTCTAGAATCTCTAAGAATCCTAGCTACAATTAATTTATTATTAAAATAATTAAGCTTTATCAACAGGACTTACAACAGGTGCTTATAACTGGAAAATTAGTATTAATAACTAAGTCAAATATAATTTATGGACTATTTACAATAAAAATATGGTTTAGAATATATATTTTTTTAAATATATATAGGATGTATAATTTATAAATATTCGTAATTATATATGTTTTAAAAATTTTATGGTAACATATTTATGAAACAAGTATAAAGTAATATTCAATATTTTTTATTGACTATAGTTTTTCCTTCTCGTTAAAGAGTGTTATTCAAATAAATAATTTGCATTTTCGCAAATAAAACAACTTATAGAAAATTATATAATGTCGCAAGAAACAAAGCCGTAACGGTCGTCCTTGTCCGGAAATTTCACCAGCTGCAACAGCAACTTCAATATTTGATATAAATAACCTCTCAGTTTAACGGTAGGCCAGAACAATCCCATTGGTTAAACCATCAAGTTTAACATTCAGTAGAGCCGCCACGATGAGGACGCTCGTATCCCTTACCTTGTTGGGATCTTTATTTGTTTTTTGTTTGGCTCGAGAGATCGGACAAAAGGAAAATGATTTAGAGACAGCAGCAAGCCATCATAAAGGGCATCATCATGAGGAAGGCGGTGGAAAAGAGCATCACGCTCACCATCACCATGAACATGGAGAAAAAGGACATAAAGGACATAAAGGTCACCACCACCATCATAAGGGCGAGCATGGGGATCATCATAAACATCATCATTCTGGTCATCACCATGAACATGGTGGTGGACACAAAAAGCATTGGGATGAAGATGATCATCATGGACACCATCATGAACATGGCCATCATCATAAAGGAGGCAAACACCACCATAAGAAGCATCATGATAAAGGCGAAGAAACTGAGGGTTACCATAAGAAATATCATAAAGACGAGTATCACAAAGACCATCACTTTTACGATGATCATCACAAGGAAGGCAAACATCATAAACATGGCAAACATCACGGACACCATGAAGACCACGGTGGTCACCATAAAAAAGGGGGACATCACGATTCGGGACACCACGAACATCACTATGGCAAGAAAGGGCATCATGATAAACATCACTATGATGAAGACCACAAGGGACATAAAGGTCACCACGGACACGAAGAACATCATCACCATCATCACGACCATGGCAAGAAAGGCGGGCACGAAGACCATAAACACTGGGGATTCCATCATGGAAAGCACTGATAACATTAAATTAATCATATATTTTTCTTATTTTGTATACTTCACATATATTGTAAATAAATGAATTAAAACCTTATGATGCTAAATATTTTTATTACATTGCGTTATTATTCAACATGAAAACAATATTTATGATATTTTATTCATGATCGAGCCGGAACTAATTGAGTTAAACCCAAAACTAATGATGTCGTCATCAAACCAACGGAATCACTCGTCCAGAAATATATAGCAATATGATTGCTAAAGATCAATTTGCAATCGACAACAGATGAAAGCGCTGTTATCTATAAAATCAAATAGTTAGACCGTTTACTACATTGTAATTTTAGTTCGCTAAGCGGCTACGACAATTGGTAAGTTAAAACTGTTGATATAACACAATTACAAAGGTATGTCATTAAACTTTAAATAATTGGTAATTAATTATTTCAGTAGCCATGAGGGGAATACTAATTATAGCTTTAATAATATACGCGTTCACTCTTACATATGCTCGTCATGTGAAAACAGATGATGTGGCACCTGAAAAACAATTAGATCAGTCACCAGCAGGAACGGAACACAAAGAAGCAAAGAGTAAAGATAGTCACAAAGAAGAAGGCGGTGGTCATGAGCACCACGCACATCACCATAAGGAAGACGGTGAGAAAGGAGACAAAGGTTATAAATCCCATCATCATCATGATAAAGGTGATCACGGCCATCATGAAAAACATCATCACGAAGGTCATCATGATGAACATGGGGGACACAAAAAAAAGCATCACGATGAAGATGATCATCATGGCGAACATCATGAGGCCGAACACGGTCATAAGGGTGGAAAGTTTGGCCACAAGAAAGGCCATAAGAAGGGTTCCAAAACTACTGGCTTCCACCACAAATCCCATAAAGACGAATATCATAAGGAACATAAGTTCTATGATGACTTCCACAAGGGTGGCAATCACCATAAGCACGGTGACTTCCATGGCCATCATGATAAGAAAGAGGGACATCACAAAAAGGGAGGACATCATGAAAAAGGTCACCATGAGAAACATCATGGTAAGCATGGCAAACACGACAAGGGACACTATGATGAAGACCATAAAGGTCATAAAGGTCATCATGGACATGAAGAACACCACGCACATCATCATGACCATGGGAAAAAGGAAGGTCACGCAGGTGGTAAGGAATTTGGTTACAAACATGAAAAGAAAGCTTAAACAACTACATTTCAATATGATATATTATATAGTACATATATTTTATACTTCATTCATATTTTTAACCTGTAAAGGTAAAAAACCAATGATGGACTTTGTTATTTGTTGCTAATAAATTGTTATTACTACTTCCTTCATTTTATTTTAACATTAAGAAAATTCTGTAAAATTCTAAACATCCACTGGATCCTCCAAATATGTAATTTCACAATTATACTGACACTTGTGAAGCACTTAAACAAGTAATCATAAAATTAAATATATATGAATTATTATGTCTAAACATCACTCCAAGAAAACTCATCTATCTAGGGGCCACAATGTCATAGACTATACATACACGCAGACATCAACTTGAAAAGTTGAAAAGCCATCAGCCAACCAAAAAGTGTGTATTGGGTTTAAAATGTAGAGAAATTATATTAAATAATTTAAAATAATCACTCTGAGGAAGGTATTTCTTTGCATGATATTTTCTTTTTAACTATAAGTTCTATGTAAACATTATACCACTTTTTAACATTCAATGTTTGTTTAAATAGCAAAAAACTACTTTATAAACTGTTAACTTTGTTAGTGGTTCATGCAAAATATAAATGCATTTAGTTTGCCAAATAAATAATAAGTAAAAAACCCACAGTCTTAGAGCCACAATAATTGCATAATCATTTTTTGTAATATTACTCACAATGAGTTATTGCATTTTATGTTAGCACAAACTTACATAATTCATATTGAATTGATGAAAAGAACAAAATATAATCAAATCTTATTTTTATTGAAATATAAGATATAAAAATTACAAAATTGCCATTAAGGGAGCTAGATGATCAAATTCAATTTTCTCTGTAATGTTCTTAGTCTTGATGTTTTCATCTTGATTTGCAATGAAGATAAGGTTACCCTCATCCTTCCAACCATATTTCTTAACCCAGTGCTTGAGGGTCACATCTAAAAAATATAACAAATAAGTTTAGCCACAGAATTTAGGTTTTAAACCTATATTCAAAAATAAATGTACTTTAAAAAACATTTTTGTGATAAACAAGCAGCAAAAAATAGCAAAAATTAATGAAACAGATACCAATATCCATTTAACAAGTAATGTTATTGTGATTTAATATAAAAAAAAGTCATAATACTCACCATCAATTCCACCTAACAGGTTAGCAAGGTTATTCTTGTCGATAGTCTGGAAAGTAATGCCAACAACATGACAGACAAACTTGCGAATGGAGTCATGGAAGCTGCTGATACGGTTACACAGTTCTGGCATTTGGTGTACTCTGTTCCAGAACTGCGCAAAATCACATTGCTCAAGAATATCAGCCAGATACTTTATTTGGGAAATAGTCTCATTTTCGACCTGAAAAAGTTAAATTAATATACTATATACTATTACGGCGTCTTATAACATAACTCATAAATTATTGGCCATTAAAGTGTTTTTAGAACTTACTACAGATTCTAAAAGCAGGCACTTGCACAATGTAAAGTCAGTGTGAGGGAAATTTGTAAGTGCCTTCAATAGTATCTGGCACGTAATGTCAGGGTTGAACCTTTCTGGATTGAACTGATAAAGTTTCAGAACCGCTAAATTAGCTTCTAAATCGTACGTATTCTCCCTTGATTGCAACTCAACGTATCGTTCGAGTGTCTGAAGATTGGCTGGGTTATATCTCTCGATACTTTTCAAAATCGAAGCCACCGTTTGTCTCATGGTTTCAGCCATTTTGAAATCAAAATAATTTTCAATTTAAACTCTTATGTGTTATTAGAATTAAAGTTTTTACTTTTACAAAATGTAAAGCGTGGAATCTCCAGACACCAATGTCAGACAACTTTTAAGTGACAATGACATCTAAAAATTGTCGTCTAACATTGTATAATATCATTTGGATATAAAAACTCTGCACAAATAAGTACGTTATAAATTGAATGGATTTTTGACAAACCAATAAAAAATTTAACAAAAATATATTTGAAAAGCAGAATGTTAAAAGTAAATTCATATGGTAATAGTAACATTCTTCTATTCACATTGGTCACTTATGTGACAAGTGACAACTGACAAACGTTACAAATTTGACACAACACGGTGTATGAATTTTATAAATATTGTTTTTCCGCCATTTACAGCTAGAATACTGAATTGAAGTTTTAATTGTTAATAAGATTGAGTTGTTAAAAGTTTTTTTTTTTATTTTATTAAGTTTAGCCAGAAAGTATTGTAAAGGCATTAAGATGGATCAAATGCTTCCAAGTCCATATAACATACCAGGTATTGGTACGCCTTTGCACCAACCTGAAGAAGATCAACAGATTTTACCAAATGCTATGCAACAGCAACAACAACAGCAACAACAACAACAGCA
>DVQP01003023.1:0-11449 GCA_018231745.1 Danaus eresimus
CCGCGGAGTCAGCGGCGTCACTCGTTATATGATATTTTATCCATACAACGATGTCACCCGGCGATGTTCATTAATTTTCTTATACTGTAGCGCGTACGTAATACACTAGAAAACATTGTTTATGATGTTATCAATATATAAAGAATATAAACTAGTGGAAATACAGATGTTGGTACAAACATTTATAAAAGAGAAAACGGAGAAAAAAGTTATCTCACTGGCTACAGTATTTTTAATAGAATAAGATCTTAGATTTTCGCGAGACATTTAAATGAAACTAAAAAAAAAAAAAATTTTTTAGTTTCATTTATAATAGATATTTTTACTATTCAACCCAGAAAGCTCAAATAGTCTAATGAAGAATCCGGTGAGATGATTATTATCATTATTTTCTCAAATCAGGATTAAGCTTGATAATATCCAGATTTCATTGCTTTCGTTCAGAACTAATTGCTACTAGGACTAGTTTTAGTAGGTGGTAGAGCCTAGCTGTGGTCAAATGACTGCAGCTCCAACATGGCCTGGCCTGACCACCCTCTCACAGAAAATCGGAGTGAAGTAGTCTTATACGGTTTCGTTTCGTCCGAAGACTGAGAGGGCCGGTTGCCCTTTCCTTGTTTTCACTCTTTCTTCCCCCTCTTTCCCAAATAAGGGTGGCAAAATTCTTTTGCGGTTGTACATGGTTGACGGTACTACCTTCATCAGGTAGACCGTCTGCTCGTTTGGCTCCTTGGTCATAAAAAAAGTTCTTAGGAATTGGCAAAAATCGTGTCCTCTACTCAGTTTCTTTATATTATTAACGGTGTTTTATAGACTTTTCAAGAAAAATTTACTGTTGAAGCTACTCGAGCCATAAGTCATCTGTTTCGAGCTCAGAATCATAAAAAATAGGCAACCGAATCGTGTCATCTCATCGTGTCGAAAACTGAATATTTAAATTATATTATCAATTTAATGTATGTTATGAAGTTTATGAGTTTTGATCATTACTTACATTTTTTTAAAACAGTTCGACAGTACGGTATGTACTTTTCATTAGATACCCAATAACAAATAATTAGAAAATTTAATTTTTATCTGGATCTCAATTAAAAACAATTATTTCCTTACTTTTTATTAAAACCTCGTTGTACTTTTACATCGGATCGTAGGTTGCTGCGCTTATTAATTTTTAGCAGTTAGCAGGTTTATCAATAAAGTCTTAATATCATTGATACAAGGCATGTAGTGACGTGTTGTCAAATGTTTCCTTACTACCATTCCTACACTATTCTATTAATGAGGGAATGGTAGGGAAAATTTATAAAAAAATTCAATGACTTAATTGAATTGAAACTCTTTAATTCTATTATTTATTTGTTTTTAAAACGTTAATGTTTAATGAGTTAGATTTTTTTTTATGATTTGTTCATAAACTAGTAATTAGATGTCAGTAAAATTAGAGTTACATTTTGATTAAAACATTGTGAAAGAAGTTTTAATAAAATGAATTCATGTTGAGATATAAAAGAAGACATTCATTGTGTTAACTTAATTTTACTACAGTAATGCCGTTCAAAATATCATTCCCTTACTCGAATCATCATTCTCTCATAATTGATTTTTTTTCATCATTGCTTTATTTCATTTAAATCGACAAAAGATGGGGATCACATAGTTAGTTGTTATAAGTTACTCGCTTCTATAAATTAAATATATAAAATTGGCAATTGTTGCAAATCATATTCATATTATTATTCATGACATTTTTTTGCAAAATTCGTTAGAACAACTGCCATATTTCTATTAATTCTATACTTTTAAAACATGAATAGAATAGATTTGAATAATTTCACTTCTTTTGTTACTTTAGCTTTAATTATTATCCTAAGCATATCTAATGAAGGTTTGAGGCTAGAGAAAATTTTGCTAACAGACTTGATTAATACATTCAACTAACACAAATACATTAAATATTATATAATGAATATATGCATAGGAACAGTACAGTCGAAAAATAGATGTGAAATAAACTGTTTTTAAATTTTTGTTTAATATTATATAATTATCGGGGAAACAGAATTAATATTACAAAAAATAAATTAAGTTGTAAACTGAAATAAAATTCAAAAAAGAATCAATAAACATACATGTATGTATGTACGTGTATAACTGAAAAAGGGTCGAATTTTAAAAACTTAGGCTTAAGGGATTTGGTTCGTAACTACTCTATTTTTATGTTACTCGAAAAGTTCCAAACACAAGAGCAATAAATCTCAGTGAGTCGAAAACAATCGCACATAACGATCGCAGGTCAATAAAGTTAATAAAGCAATTTAAGCTAAGCCAATGACATGTATATATATGTATATAGGAACATATCAGATTATTTTGTTTATTACAATTATCCAAAAAGAAAAGTGTTGTAATTCGGACAAATATGAGCGCGTGCATGTGTGCGTGCGTGTTTTATTATGCGTGGGTGTGGCATTCTTATAATTGAGCCTCATTTCCCGTGTAGTAGCTTTTTAACTATTTGGTTCTTGTCAATCCAGTAGGGTAATATTATACACTTTTTGGCGTATGATTACTCGATTAACTACATTACGCTTGCCAGTACAATAATGAAATGACAGTTAAGGTTTTGGGATTTATGTGTTCAATTTAGTGAAATTTATTTAAATGAAACCAATATTTTTCGGATAAAATATGCGTGATTTATTTTTAGTTGAAAAACTACATACTCCCGACGTTTCGGTTACTCTACAGCAACAGTGATCAAGGGCACACGAGATGTGTGTGAATGTGTGCATCTCGTCTGCCCGTGTAACTTGTCAACTTACGTAATAGAATGTAAATTGAATTAATAAATTATTTTGCTATATTCACTTTGTGTATAGGTTAGAGCGTAAAAAAATATACTCTATGGCATCGATTTTCTCGAAGCTGTTACTTCACTAAGAATGAAGCACGTTTAAATACGTACGAGTACGATTTGAAATATACTATACTGATATTATGCAAATACGTTTACTTAATTAATTATATTACATTTTAATTTATTCTTCCTTGTTGACTCTATTTATATTATTTGTATGGATTTTTTTTTTAAATGCCAGAAACTATTTCCATATAGATTCAAACAAATAAAAAATACTCTAAGGGTTTATTAAAGGGTTTTGTTTTTATTAATTTAATTATTCACTAATTCCTATCGAAAACAAGTTAGTCTTTTAAAATGGTATAATGTATATAACCTTTAATGATATTTTCATGAAACAAATATACATTAAATAATGAATACACCAGAAAAATTTTTGTCATACATACATAATATATATTTATATAGTAACTATAATACAAGAAAAAAACCAAGGATATACCAAATCTGTAATAGTTCCAGGGAAAACAGACTGCAAAAAGTTTAGTTGAGTTTTTTTTGTGGTGTAGAAATTTCATTTTCAAGCTTTGAATACATGTTAAAAAAAATTAGACCTACCATAATTTAATAGATATATTATATCTATAGCAAGTTTCTAAGTAAATGTTAGTTCTAGCCCAAAGTTCGTTTTAATTGGCAATAATTTTGTTCATAAAAGATGAGATTGTCTTTGAGTCAGTAATGAATAAAGAAGAGGTCAATGTTCAAACCGACATAAAGATCAGATCGGAAAAACTTAAAATAAAATGTTTAATTTGCATCCACTTTGTTTTAATTTATATTTAGCTTTCATTTAGTTGATTCAAGTTAGGAAAGTTTTGTGTTGGTAACTATTTCAGAAGATTTGAGTACTTTTAATAAATTTGTTAAGAAGTCTGTTCGACTACTGATTAGTTAGCTGGTTCATTATAGAATTAACCTTAAATTATGTTATTGAAATGTTTCTGTAAAAAACATTGTAAATATTACAATAATTAACTATGTATAAGATTAACAATTGTCCACTCATTTGATAACAAAGCATCATTTGTGCCGGAAGCTCAGTTTATGCTGTTATTTTATAAATTTAGACAAGCCCGGCTGCGTAGTATACTCTCATCTGCACTTCCACTATAATATGATATACATTATTTTATCACCGTGTTGCTAGCTTTATCTTTAAAAATATAAATTATAAGTTTGAACATTTTAATATTTTTTTCTGGTTGACGAGTTTACGGTACATTGTACTCGCTTTCGGTTTAGAAGTTTTTTTTGTTATTGCCATTTTCTAACAGATGAAATATTAAACAAACGCATACATATGAATACTTAGACAGGTTACTTGGAAGTGGCCATAAAGGTCTCGAGCATATATAAAAATTATTGACGTCTCAATAAGAAATGTTAAACTTTACCAGAAAAAAATATTAAAATTATTTCTATTTTATTTCAAAATGCATAGGTATTATATTTCTTTAGAGTACAGGGAATATTTAATGTTTTGACGTAAATGAATAGTACAGGCCAGACATATTACAAGTTTTGATACTTGCAAGCTAGTAGTTTTTATAAATGTACGTCCTATAATTTGTTCACCAACGGTGTAATATTCCATAATAACACTTTTGAGGTAAATGCTCGTTCCACATAATTTTCTTCGCAAAATTGCATTTATTATGGAAATAAAACTGCTTGTTACTTTGTAATACTTGGTTGTCGCTTCTTCTGATATTTCCAGTTATTATTCCTGTAATATCTTACTAATTAGTTACAAATTATCTCTTATCAAGAACTTAAATTTGTATTTGTACTAAATTCTACTCATCAGTGAGTGACAGTATGATTTTTGTTGCAATCAACGTGCTGGTAATCTTTTAGTGTATCTCACTCATAAATAAACTAAATCTTTTGATAATTAAGGTGACGCTATGGCAGTAAGTTTAGACATCGTAAAGACTTACGATATTACTTTTATACGATTTATCGTATTCCTGTCAAAGTTATCGATATATGAATTACCAGTGAATCATGCTCTTGGGTATCCATCTTCGGTTATAGACGGAGCATAAAGGTCTTAAGAGTTATAAAAATCTTATTAACGGTTCATGCTTGTACCTCACGCCTAATAACGTGGGCATGGTCCTATGTTCAACGCTATTGTAGACGCTGTTTGTTCTACATATCAATATCATTTCGCAAACCATCAAAATTCATTTATATGTAGATGATATTACAGGTGACAATATCTACGCTTGCCAGCCAACTAACTTATGCTACCTAGTGTAGAAGGGTGGAAGTAGTTGGAGAAGGTCTCTCAATTTACTAGTTAGATCCTGGTTCAGTTCAACCCGAAGACGACAAAAGTTTGCATGTTCAACTCTCGAAAATCTCTGTTTTTGTAACTCCAAAGTTTCAGAACTTTCCCCAAAAAAAATTATTACTTGATTTTGACGTATTAGAAAAGATTCAGCTTCGAAGTCATGCTTACTAAAGCATAATTTACAGTGTTTTAAACGGAAGCATTTGCTATTACTATACAAAGCACACTTTTTCCGCACATGGTGTATAATGCAATTCCTCTTTGTTGCAGACGTTTGAAGGCAAATGAAGTCATTTTCACATCAGATGGGTAGGTTTTTCCTTTAAATTTATATTGTTAAAGAAAAGAATTATAAAAATAATAAATTTATAATGGGGTTCTGTCGTCATTTTAATAAATGGTAGAATGTTATATTTGTATAAATGTTATATTAATTTAATATCCTTAAATTCAAAATTATGAGAAGCAGGTGAACAGGCTGATTTGTGATTCTTTGAAGAATTTGTTTATTAACATTTGATATTATTCCAAAATTTAAAATTTTATCGTCTTAATTTCGCTAACGGGTTTCAATGTATATTTTAAACGCGTCAGAAAAGTCGAAAGAGAGTTTAAATATTACAAATGTTTTACTGTACATGTGACATCAAATAGAATAGGAGTTGCGTCAGGGTATAATTACTGTTGTCATAAAGAACTCATTTATAATTAGCCACAGGGAGCATCTGTACAAAGCAAATTACTTTATCAACCGCAAATGTAAATGACAAGATCTCTTTGCTTAATTAATACCCTTTTTACTCCGTAGCGTTGTAAGTACACAATTATTTGTAGACAATAGTAATTAGGATTATTTTAAAATTCTAAGTCATTTTAAAAGATAGATTTTGAAGTGAAAGTTTTATTACAAAACCTCATTATACATCTCATTCTACATTTATCACATATCGTAAAGAGGCAAAATTGAAACCATTCGACAACATTAACACTGTCAATACGGTGTTACCAAGGGCTCACATTATTCGTATGTTTTGTAATTTTATTCTAACTCATTCCAGCAAATCATTTAAGATTTTTGTGAATTCTGATCGTCAATTTAAAATATTTTGTGCCTAGGTATAAGCAAATGTCCGTACACTGCACGAGGTTATGTATACAGTGTTACGTGCCCTAAAAGTAGATGAGTATACATACATATTTCTATATACACACACCAGACAGAGCCCTACTTCCAACTCATTGGACGATTTTTGTTAAATAATTTTCTATTCGAAGATGAAACTACTATTTTATAGGGTGCAGAGTAAGAACTGGTTGAATTTCTCTCCAGAACTACGCAAATCAGTAAAGAATAAGGGTTCCATATAAATAGGAGCAAAACTAAACTTGTGTGCACTGAACGCAGCGAGACCAATTCAGAGTGACTTGCACGTCATATCAAAAATTTTTGTATATTGGACCTCGGCTAAATGAGAACTTTGATTTTAACTAAGAAGTTATCCGAAAACTTCTTAGTTGAAATCAATCAATCCGAAAAAAGGGTAATTAAGCTACTCGAGAGGAGTTGGAGGTAAAGTGCCAGGCCCTCTCAAGAGAGAGAATATAATTTAATCAGAAGGGACACCCAAAGGATTATATCATATTAAAAAAAATTCTGAATTTACTTTATATCGATATAAATGTCACTGAATATCAATAACCTCCAACCTCATGAGCGTAATAGCTTATTTTTATCTTCCCATATATTTTAAATACAAAAAAGTCTATTATTTATATAGTTAGGGTTGGAGTGTCTGTCTGTAATATTAAAATAACCACTTTACAAGGATTTTACACAGGGATGTTTACATGAAAAACATATACCACAATAACATTATTACAATATCAGGAATAATAATTTTAGGAATTCTGTTATCATATTCTGCGGTTTAATTTTTCATGTTTTCATGTTCTCTTTTCAATAGCTACTGTCTAAACTATTGCATAAAAAAAGCATCTCTTCAGGGGTTAAAATTTTCGAAAATAGTTTTATTGTAATCGTTAGATAACAGTAAAAATATTGAGAGTGATTTGGTGGCAACCAAAAACGTTTACTCAACCCAATAGTCTTAGCAGAAAAACCCACTAACTTTAAGAAAATATTCTTCCCTAAACTTTTGCTCACAGGAATATTTAATAAGCAAAATTTTTATAATATAGATCCGGTTATTTTGTACAGTGACATGTTATAATCAAACTTATCCTATTTTGCTCGTTCACGTTAAAATATAATCATAAATATGTTTTTTTTTTTACATCATTTGTCTTTCTTTTTAGGTGTATATTGTTGTCATTTTTAGAAAATATTTTTCAACCAAAAATTATTAAATTCTCACACATCTTCGGCAAGTAACATTTAACCTTCATTTTAATGAATAATACTTAGCTTCATTCGTTCCTTTAAATTTTATTTAAACATATAAAACATTACAAATATATATATGTCTTATGAGACGAAAGGAAAAAATCCACACAAAATTTATTTACGTGGAATTTGAGCTTTTCGAAAAAATTAAATATTGATGTTGATATTAAGCTTATGAAATACAAGTAAATAGTTGAATCCCTACAAACTAAGGCCAATTAATTATATTAATTAAATTTTATGGTATAATTAAAATATTTTCTGTACTTCGTTACTTGGCTCTTAATTATTTATATATTATGAATAATGGTTTATTATTTTGTATAATGTGTTTTATAATATTATGAATTAATCAAACCAATATTAAAAAAATACTTATATATTTTATAAATTTTGGGATAGGTTTCATAACGGACTTAAATGGAATTGCGATGTTTGATTTATAAGCTCACATCTCATGAATATGATGAGCACACTAAAATAAACCAACGTTTAAAATCAGAATTTTATTTAATATAGATTTGTTAGTAATAAGTATAATAATGGATGACACCTTTAATTATAATACCTATATTGATAAAAATAGACAATATTAGGATGTCTGTCTTATGAACCTATTTAAGCTAAAGTAATCCTAACCATTTTTGTAGAGAATATTAAAATCTACAACTTTGGTTCGAGGTTTTTTGAAATAAAACTTACCGTTTAAAAAAAAAAAAATAACTAAAATTTTTACGTTTGTTTAGAATAACTTTTGAAGCTCACATAGTATCGATGCGGTCTTTTAAAATTTTTTTGTAGTCGTAAACCCCAGCCCTCCACGAATATTTGGCTTTCCGAGATATTTTTATTTGACAAATATTAACAAAATTTTAAAAACCCCATCCATCAATTGTCATTTAAACGTTATAGTAACCATGTAGCGTTTAATCGAGTTATCTAACCTCAAATATGATTAACGTAATTTTGGAAAACTGCTAGATGAACATTAAGCGCAGTAGACAGCTTTTTAAATAATGTCAAGATTTCAAATGCAGGATAAGTGAAATTAATTAAGAGAACATCTTTTATATCTTTTATTTTTAAATAGAAATTGATTAAGATAATAATAGACTTATAATTAACCGTGAAATTATTAAAAGGTCAGTTGTTAACCGATATAAAGTTATTTAGGCACGGTCACAGTTAATATGGGTTTGTTTTTAGAATGACATTTTGAGCTTAATTGAAATAAAATAAATGGTGCATATTTCCTTGTGTTGATATTACAATATTAAAGTAGAAAAAAAAATTAACCCAGTGTAAATATTATTCTTTCCTTTGACGTTTTTATAATTTATTCAAAGTAATAATTTAATGTTATGTTTCTTAATTTTTATACCATCGGTTCATTGTTTCATAATAATAGTTCCCCGGTGGGTAATCGCTTGTTGCACGAAATGTTCATACTTAAATTCACTTGCGAATTAAAATCAGCCCTGCACATATTCTTTATACTCGGCTGTCACGTTCCTGTACCTTTGATTAAATTATGATGATTTTTCACTGATTATTATTCTAAGAGCTGCATAGAATAACCTACGCAATATTCACGATATTTACTATGGTAGGGATAGTGAACTATATATTTAAAATTATATATATGATCACTTCACAGAGTGGTAACGCATTATACATACAATCTTGGAGTATTATTAGAAAATTTTTATGACCTAAAACGGAAAAGTATTACATTTAATTTTAAAAGCGGTCATTATTAAAAAATATATGAATAAGGATTTACAGATTGTATACCCGAGAACAAAGATATTGTTCCATATATCCTCACATTTTAAAGTAAAATCAGATTTCGATGAACCACTCAGTACAGAGCTTTAATAAGTCAAATTAAACGTGACTTTAAAGTTTGAGCGTTCTTTCGGAGAACATCATAATGAGTAACGAAATAAGCTGATCCTTTACAAAATAAATTTTAAGAATGTGTTTTTATTTTTATATTATAAACATCAAAATCAATTGTTTCGAATTTATTATGCATCGTAAATTAATATAAAGTACCTTATAGTACATATATAAAAACTGTTTGTGACCTCAATGTTGATAACTGCCTTTGAATTGAATCATGCGAAATAATAGTAAGCTGTTTTCGTTAACATAATAATACACGAATCTATAAGTTTTAAGCATAAAAAGATATGATATAAAATATATTTTATTTATCTGGTATATTTATTTTCGGTTGAGTGTAAATGTATATCAATAACTAATTTTATTTAAAAAATCTGTATTCAACACATTATTGACGTGGCTGTGCTTATCCACTATGCTGTTTCTTTCTTGCAGCAATGATCTTGAATACTATTGTTTCTTCTGAAAAAAGTGCACGATACACGATTCATTTGTTTTAACACAAAAAAATAATAAAATAAAATGAAAGAAGAAAACCTTTCTAAAGCAAGTTTTTATTTATTTTAGAGCAAATATTTTATTTAATTTAAAATCTTTGCCAGCAACTTAAAGGTTATTTGAAATTTTCAAATTGCTTAAAGACGTCTGCTTCATGGCTGTGTTGTGTAACATTTATATAGATATGTACATTGATGTATTGTAAGTTACAAAAAACCTACTTATACTATATGTAAACCACACAAATAATTTTGATGCTTTAAAAAATATAACTAGAATATGACATAGATTAATTATTGGTATCATAATTGTAAATTATTAAAATTCCTTCTCAAATTTTAAATGCACTCTAAGTGTACTGCAGTATCTGATATTAAAATGTAGAAATATATTAAATGTTACATCACGCCGGTTCTTGCGAGAGCTTTTAGGCGGCGGTATATCAAAGACGGTGCAGAGGCATTGCAAAACGTAATTCTAGGACATTTCAAGATCTTCTTAAGATGCCTACTACAGTTTAAACGTCTTTTGGTAGGGACTGTTTTTTTACAAATCGAGGTGAACATGGCGGATATTAATACAAAAATATATTAACCATTTTTTTTTATTATGAAAAACAAATCTAAAAAATAAATTTCTACTATAATTTCATACTGTGATATCATAGTTATTATATTTCATGAACACAAGCTAACATAAAATTGAAGGTTCTTTGGAAACAAGCTGGTAAATTTTTTAACCGGGCTCATAGTACTTGATTTAATAATATTTTTAAGATTGTTAAAGTTTTCTCTATATTGAAATCGACTGTTCCTAATGGACTTATTAATAATTAATTAATTATTATAATAAAGGTTTATCCAAAAAGGTATTTGGATATTTATTAACTTTTTAAAATTTTTAATAAAAGTAATAAAAAGCCGCCCAATTTCGAGACATTATAAATGAAGAATTCAAAAATACCTAGCAGTTATTTTATTTGTTTGTCTCTGAGAAAAATTGTTTAAACAATATGATAAAGTCGCTTTAAGGCGTTGATGTCTGAAATGAATTGCTCCCACCGAGAAAGATTCGTTATAAATTAATGTCATTCAACATGTGATAAAATTAGTATTTCATTATTTTAATTTGAAAAAAAGAAACATCGATCTGTATCCAGATCCAGATGCTCGGTCGAAAATAATCAAAAAGATTAAGTACCTAAAAAGTTGAGAAAATTCTTTGCATTTTTTTACCTGGGGTTCTGAGTATCTAATCTGTATATATAATCTATACTGGGGTATCATAATAATAAGCAAGTAATGGAATCAGACTTAAGAGGATCAGGACAGATATAAAATACATTTCCTCCGTAAACGTGAAGTTAAGCTTACCTTTAATATATATATATATATATATGTGTATAAGGAAGAAAAAA
>DVQP01003024.1:0-11448 GCA_018231745.1 Danaus eresimus
CTTGTATTGTACAGAAAGAATTTTACGGCATTCGATGTTTAAGATATGTTCAATTTCTATATACCAACGGACGATTTATTGATTTATTATGATTATTGTTTTATTTCTAAAAGAGGTTTGTGTTTGCAGATGTAATGAGCCGTACGTGCTATTGGCAGGCTCTGTGGGCGCTGGCGGTGATATGCATGCTGGCGCCCTCGAATGCCGACGGGAATATTGGTAAATATATAATAATTAATTAATTAATATTAAAGTGGTCAGCTCAAGGCACCTTGAAGTAAATTGTGTTACTTAACATTATTTACTTAAAATTGAGATCAATAAATAAATCGGTTTTAGGTTGTTTGTTTAGCTCGTCCTTGTGCATTGACGGAGCGGAGTGGTGCTATGATGGTAAGCTTATATATAACATACCTTAGTTTTTCTTTTAGAAAAATATACCAGCAGTTATATTTGTTTTCAGATTTCGCATTTGGAAAATGCATACCGATCTATGACAACGATCCCGAAGAAGGGTCACTTTACCAGTAAGTAGTTTCTGTGCATTACAATATTTTAAATGAAATCTCAACAGAATTAACCGAATTTGATATTTTATGAAGATATGACATGAGCTCTACGCAGCTACAGTGGTTCGAGAGGGAGTTGCAACAGCTAGCAGCGCAAGGTTACCGCTGGGAGCATGCGTTCACACAATGTATGCTGCAAAGTATGTTGTATGCACTACGACATCACCTGTGAGTATTTGATGGCTTGATGTCGTGAATGAATGCTATGTGTATGTTGTGTCCTTTAAATTTATGCGATACGTACAACAATACCTCCGCAGGGATCCAAATGAAGTTAACTCAAAGCTATGTGCGCATTTCGCGGATCCCAAGCTAAGTGCGGGAGTAACAAACGTAAGAGACGAAACGTTGGATGTAAGTTTTCTTTTTATGAACTAGAAATTAAATAATATGACGTTATTCGGTTCTGATGGACACGACACATTTTAGGCTAACTCTGATGAAACAGCATACATAAGATTCGTACCAAACTCTAAATTAATCGACTCAGATTATGCAAATGAAGTATATAATTCACCATTACTTGATGATGAAGAACCTAAAGGTAATTATTTTATCAGTCGTATAATGATTAGATTAAAATTTAACACAATAATTGAGAATGAAATTTAACAGTTGTTTCATCTTGTTTATATTATATATATGTATGATTCAATTTATAGAAGCATTTATTTCATTTTACATTGAGATAGTCAGATGATTAAATTTAAATTTCCTAAACGGTTACTTCACTACTTATATGTGTAATTTTATAAACTTTACTTTTGTACCTAAATGTTTTAAAATAAAAAAAAGTTTTTATTAATAAATTCCTTCTTTATATTAAATATTACCATTTCTTTAAGAAAAAGTAGAGAAAATATTAAAAAGGGTCTATTTTATAGACCCTTGACTCATAAACATTTATACATATATTCGATGTTTCCTTTTGGGGAGGGTTGCTTTCTTTCAGGCCGTCTATCAGATATAAAATTGTATTTATTGAATCTGCATTTTTGTTTTGACACGTTAAACAAATGTTTTAAGGCGATGATTCATCTATGAAAATTGAAGATCTAGACTCTGCTGAAGACACAAACGATAAAATACGAAATATAATGCTAATGAGTGGGGCCGAATCGCCTGTGATTGTACCATTTGAAGGATTTAGAGAACGCTTACAAGCTGAAGAGGAAGCACGACAGCATGTACCTAAAGATAGTATCATTAATTACGATAAAGAAAAAAAATCCTTGAACGTAAATAATAATCAAGAAAAACCAGTTAATGAACTTCCTGATGAAGAAAGGTTATTGGCTCACTTTCGTAAATACAAAATTAAACCACCGCCCTTCACAGCGGAATACTTGACAGCTAACAGATTCTCACCATTGGATGAAGAAATTAGATCGAACGCTCTGGAAAAATACAAGCAAAGCTTTCTAGAAAAGAACTTCCCCTTTGAATATGAAAACCCAGAAGATCTTTCAGAAGCAAGGAGTTATGTAGAAACCCCATCTAGCGAATTAAATGGAGACGGAGGAGCAAGTTATCAAAAGGGTGGGTATATCATCCTACACATATATATTATTCTGAAACACTTTAGATGCAAATATTTTAAACTCTTTTAGAAAATAATTCCAAAGGAAAAAATCCAAAGAACATGGAATATTTAATGAACTATTGGCGTGAAATTGTTGGTGCAAAATTAAAACCTCAAGAAAATTTATATGCTGAAGGAGGTCCATTAAAAACGGATGAACTGCAAGGTATACACATTTTATGGTTTATGTGTAATGTAAAAATCTTATTTTAATATTATTTCTTTTCATTTAGGCACTGCAATAGCATTTTGGATATAAGCGTATTATGTAAATC
This sequence comes from Danaus eresimus, assembly GCA_018231745.1. Taxonomy (NCBI): domain Eukaryota; kingdom Metazoa; phylum Arthropoda; class Insecta; order Lepidoptera; family Nymphalidae; genus Danaus; species Danaus eresimus. The sequence continues at coordinate 2,427 of DVQP01003024.1, forward strand.
TTAAGGCTCAGGCTAACAACTAAATACAGCAAAAGTCCATTTCTTCTCTAGGTTTTTCTTTTCGTTTATTTTTTTTTAATTCTTTTCTTTTAAAAACTACATCGCAATACATGGTGAGAACCCAAAAACTTAAACCGTCAATTAGTTTTTACCAAAATCGGTGATGTTTCAGGTGAAAATTCAAAATTTTATTTATCTCAAGATTTGCAAGACTTAGTTAATAGAGAATGGGGATTTAAGCGTAGGGAAAGAGATGATGTTAAAAAGCCTGGGCCGCGTGTGGACGCAAAAGCATTAAAGATTTTATACAACAATAAATCAGTGACAGGTTAGTGTCACGGTGGCCTGAGATAACTGTTTTAGACTATCGATGTTTGTGCCCAGTGGTTCCAAATATGTGCTGATCTAGCGTTCGTCATGGATAATTAATTTTAATTTTATGGATTTTTGCACCGCCACGTCGTATCCTAGAAAAACCGCACTAAATGTCAGCCTCTGCAGCACATTGTCTTGATAACACGAAACGCATGAGTCTGTCGTCCTCCTGAAATGTCTTATATATTATTTTATTTTGTTATATATCATTTTTTTCTTATATTTTCATGTTTGAATTTACTAATTTATTTCAACGATTTTGGCTTAAGTCATAACGTGTAAACTGTATTTGTAAAAAATATTTACTCCCTAAAAATACTGTTTTACTATTTTATCACTAATAATTGTTTGTGAGCTAGCTGTATTTATTTTAAACAGTTTTTTTTTACATTTAAAAATAAATACATGGATAAATTTTATGATTGTACCCAATAGGTTATTTATGTTTTTAAGGCTTTCTCGTGTCAAATTCAAGGACCAAAGTGCATGATGTTAAAGTCCTCTGTGAATTTTCGTTCGAAAATTATTTTACTTAACTGATACTTATGTACTTATATAATTAGGAGTGTTCAATTTTTTTTTTTCAGCTCAATCATCCAATCAGAATCAGATTATGTCGGACCACGATCACAACGATTATGACTACGATCCATCCTACGCGTTTGTTACTTTTCATAATAGGTATGATGTAACAATAATGTTTCATGGTGTGATTGATTCTTTATTTTTCTTAATATATCCTTGACATCGCTTAGCTTAAACGCATATTACTTTCTTTTACCAGGTTTTTGACAGACTGGGAGAAAGGTATTTCATTCATAACACGTCTTGAAGAGATGTTGGGCTTAGAAAAAAATACATTTACAAATCCTCGGTAAATGGCCTTTTCTGCGGTTGCTCTCTTATATTTTATTGAAGCAATATTTATTTTAAATAAAATATTTTGCAGAGTCGATCCCAGTGAAGTCACATTTAAAGTAGAAAAAAATAGCAAGGGCTACGATGCAGCAGAGGTTGCTAAGCAAATTGGTAAGAGTGTTTACATAAAATAGATTATTAATTGCGTTATTCCATATATTCTAATACATTTTACATTTTAGACGTTATCAAGGAAAAAGTGCGTAAGGATACTGGCGCACAAATACAATCAGCTGGAGTTGGGGATCGGGTGAGTTTAATTCGATTACAAAGTGATGGGTTAGAAGAATTATTTTAACATTCAAATTTTATATTTATAGAGCAAATACCCAATGATTCGTAACTCCGAGTCCAAGGAGAATCAACTATTTGGTTTGGATTATCCAGTACTACTAGCACTTGTGGGTAGTTTGTCAGTTCTTATCGTGGGAGCAGTAGTGTTTGCTGTTTTGTTGAAGAGAGACATGAGTGCTAGGCGAAAGATGCAGGGCTTGGCTTCAGCAGCTGAGATCGACGCTGAGGCTACAAGGGACTATCAGGTCTTAAATAATGTATAAAAATCAGATCACTTAGATATCATATAAAATTTTATTCCAATAAAATATGGATAGGAAGTAGCTATTTTAATAAAAAATTGAAGAATATTTGAAATGAATCAGGAACTTTGTCGTGCTCGCATGTCCGGTAAATGGACGGGCACGCAGACCGCAGTCGCTGCTCCAACGGAACCTCCACAAAGGATTACGTCGCTATCACGTGACCCAGACGGGAATTCACCTTCTACTAGATCAAGCACGTCGTCTTGGTAGGCTTATGTTCTCGATTTTTATGAAAGATTTTTGACGTTGTATCTTTTATCAAATTATTTTTTTAGGAGCGAGGAACCGGCTTTGACTAATATGGACATTTCCACTGGACATATGGTTTTGGTAAGTCGCAGGATAGTAATTAGATGTTTCGGCAAAGACATTTACCGTACTATTCATAATATCATCACTCCTATAGGCTTACATGGAAGACCATCTTCGAAACAAGGATCGCCTGGAACAAGAATGGCGAGCGCTTTGCGCTTATGAAGCTGAACCATGTGCTACCGCAGCGGCCCTGAAACCTGAGAATAACGGCAAGAACCGTTGCGCCGATGTCTTGCCTTACGACCATTCTAGAGTCATTCTCAACACTCTCTCCAATCACCTAGGGTCTGATTACATCAACGCATCTACGATAGTGAGTTGTCATATTTTAAATCAAGAATCTGAAACTAATTACGTAAGTTTATCACTTAAATGCTCTTTAACAGACTGACCACGACCCTCGTAACCCGGCCTACATAGCGGCAGCTGGTCCATTGGTGCAAACAGCTCCAGATTTCTGGCAGATGGTATGGGAACAAGGAAGTGTGGTCATGGTGATGCTAACCCGCCTCACTGAAAACGGACAACAGCTCTGTCATCGATACTGGCCTGAAGAGGGTTCAGAACTGTACCACATTTATGAGGTACTACAAACACTAAAGAGTAAAATCAGTCATTATTTTTTAATTATTTCTTTGGTTTTTTAAACTCTATTATTATAATGACTCGAAACTATATTTAGTTATATAAGTAATACATAAAACTAATTCGTGAATGTGATAATGTAATAGGTTCATCTCGTGAGCGAGCACATTTGGTGTGACGACTATCTGGTCCGAAGCTTCTATTTGAAGAACCAACGTACTGGCGAAACCCGTACTGTCACGCAGTTCCACTTCCTCTCGTGGCCCGAGAATGGAGTACCAGCTTCCACCAAGGCCTTGCTGGAGTTCAGAAGGTATGGCACATAAAATATTATTATAGCCTAAAATATAATACAGTCGTCCATAATGTTGCTGTTAAGTATTTATTAATCATTTTTGTGTCTTGGTTACAGGAAGGTTAATAAGTCTTACCGCGGAAGATCTTGTCCGATTGTTGTCCATTGCAGGTGAGAAAGAAAATTATTCCTTCGCTAAATTTATTCCCATGTATTCACTGTAATTATGATGTTATCGAAATGGTTGTGGGAGATATTATCTTCTTATCAGTCAAAGATATACAACATGCGTTTAAGAGGTAATCTTTTCGATAACGCATATTAAAAGGGACAAAGCTTAATTATGATAATTTTTATCTATAACATAAATATAAGCTATAAAACTGTATTCCATACGCAAGTAATCTAAATTGGCTAAAATTTAAAAGATTATCAAAATGTCACCGTAGTGTTTAATAGACATATTATTTCAAGTTATTTCTTAGACAAGTCATAATCATTTTTGCAAATAAAGAAAAAGGTTAAGACACAAGACATTTTATTTACATATGAGCTAACTACAAAACTAATTATATTATTATTTGGGCCAAGTGTTAATAAATATATTTGAATTAATAATTAGTATGCAAATTTATGTAAAGTTTCTGACAGAAATTCAATTTTTTTTCTAAGACCTTCTCATTTTCTTTTCTTACATTATTTTGTTACAAATCAAGGTATGCAAACGACAATTTTTATGTCTGAAATAGATTTACATCTTTTAATTGATTTATTTGTTTCCATGGCTCCAAGTTTGTAATTTTTTATGTGCACTATTATAACAAATATTTGGCATTTACACCCAACGTCATAGATGTCGCCATATATGACATCTATAATTCTATAAATCATTTCCGAAATTAGCATAAACTCTTATTGGCACTTTGCACCTTTGAAATGTAACATATCTGTTACAAGATAGCTCCAATAAAAGTTGAAGATTCGTTATCGAATTTATACTGGACATGTACTTTTCCTTGCACATTAATTTTTATTTTTGAAAATCAATGCTTTAAACGTAATGGAAACCTTATAGACGCTGCGATAATAGCGGAATAATTTTCTTTGCAATATATATTTTTAAGATCTATTCTTTTATGATATAGTTAAAAAAATATTGGCAATTGTTAAAAAATTCGTATTTGTTTGCAAAATTGTAATGAATTACGTTATATTTTTTTTTGGATCTATGCTGGGACGGTACATAAATCTTTTGTTAGCATTTATATAGTCCTATAACTAACGATATACAAACTATACGATTTTTCCCTAAACTTATTGGGATACCCTTTTTTTTAATGTTACGAATTGTCGAATAAAGTTCTTTAATTTACAATGTATTTGTATGTACGAAACCAATATTAAATCATGTAATTTATTTTTCAGTAATGGAGCCGGTCGAACCGGTACTTATTGTTTGATCGACATGGTTCTCAACCGCATGGCTAAAGGTGCAAAGGAAATTGACATCGCCGCTACTTTGGAACACATCCGCGACCAACGCCCACGGACTGTCGCTACCAAGCAACAGTTTGAATTCGTACTGATGGCTGTTGCAGAAGAGGTAACTTACATTACCTATCTTATCGAAATATTTGACTGAAAAAATAATACATTTAAATTGACAAGTTCTTCCTTTTTTTCTTATAGAGCCACGGCGTTTTGTACGTTGAATGTAATAACATTTTAGTTAAATATTCCATCTTCTAAGAGCAACTTTATAAAATCAGGAGCTAATCCAATTTTCTGTATCAAGGTACACGCTATACTAAAAGCCTTACCAGCTCATTTACAACAGCTGCAGGAGAAGAAGGACAAAGAGAAGGAGAAAGAAAAAGAAAAAGAAAAAGGATCAGAGAAAGAAGGCACTGATAAAGATAAACCAAACTAAATGACGCAATGCTTTTACCGACATGATCTTGTTACCTAATATTAGGGCGGTCTTTAGTTAACATTGGCACTAAAGTTTTCGTAGTAGATATTATTTTATATCTGTCAGTTAACATATGTATGTACATTTGAATATATTCTTATTTATTCACATACATATGAAACTAGACCGCCGCTAGTTATGTTTGTTAGGTAAAATTTTCCGTAAATGGGTGATTTGAATTGAGATTCATAGTTAAAAATGTAATACTTTGTCAGCTGAGCACGTCTTTGGGATCTCAGTAAATGAGTCTCTTCGTTGTATTATGGATTCTCGATTTAAATTTAATATTATTTAATGGATACTTTTAAGAAAAAAATATTTATTCGTTTTGCTTGGAACTACAATGTTGTTTGATAAAATGTTTATACTTATATATGTGGTATATTTTAATGTATGCAGACATGTATCTGTCTTATTATGGTTACTTAAAAAAAGATGAAATATTTACATGGTATTTTCAAAGAGCCTACAGAATTGAATATTTTTCTTAAATGAATACTTCGTAAATACAAGTATTGAAAACTTTAGGGATCATTAATGTCAAATTATCGGGTATTTTAAAAGATACCACGTCAACTTCTCCAGCTAACATTTTGTTTCGTTTCACTAAAAATGTTTCTGTGGTTATAATATTACATTTTATGTTTTGAATTCATATTTCCTTGTTACCATATTTATGAAATAATTTTAATTATTTACAATTATTATGCTGGCTATAATTTTAGTGTCGATTTATAAATTATAAGGAAACAGTGTTTTGAATCATATCCCGATAACTGTATACCTGAAGAATCATATAGATTACTATTTACAGGCTAAAACAATAGAGGTAGCACTTGTCTATGTACGGTTTATAAAATATTACTAAATTTATTGCATATTACGAAAATGTAAAAAAAAAAGTTACCAAGATTATGATTGTAGTTTAGATTAAGAGAAAATATATTTAACCGTATTTCTGTATGAAATTATATGTAGTTTTTATGTGAATGATTGAATCTTGGATTTGATTACTGTACCTATTAAAACGTTTAGGTAAAACAATCCCCATTCCTAAATTATTTCCATCTTAGCTTTAAGTTTCTTAATACAATTTGGTTGCATATCCAACGCTGGCGGCTTATCGTAAATGTATTATATTTTTTAAGGCAACCAGTTTAATAAAACATGGCCGCTTTACGATTCCATACAGAACAAAATTATGCTTTTAAACTTTATTTACGGAATAAAATAAAACTAAGTTACTCGCTGTTAAGAATTTTTTTGGTCTTTTAATAATTAAAATATTTTATGCAGGTTTTAATAATAGTTGTAAATTTTATTTTTGCTAACAGAGCGGAAGTCTGTCTTGTTTAAATAGATCTATTTGGGTCACATATTGTCTGTCAAAGAAAATTTGTTTAAAACATTAATACTGTTTATAAAAACAGCCATAGCTCTAGCTATTTATATTTCGCTAATTTGAAATTGTATGAACATGCTCAATTACTCAAATAATATATTAAGTCCGTGACTAACGCCCCATGATGCAAGATTTTCCTGATCTTGATTTGACTGCCTTTGTTATTTCTTAAAAATGATATACATATTTTACTCGAATCGAAGGCCACTACCAAATACCTGAACTTTAAACCAAACGCTGAAATATCTCAAGATTAATTAGTAAATTATGTTTATGATTATCTTAATGTATATCATATCTATCGGCATATAGTAATTTTAGATAAGATTATCAGTTTAAGGAATACCGATAACTTTAAACTTTTTTAATATTTTCTAACCATTTCATCACTCGAAAAAATAATGTGATGGTTGCCACATGAAAATGAATTAGATATTGACCTTTTTTGTTACCTTCTTATTTTCCAAAGTAGAAAACATAAATGATAAGTAACTAAGCGAGACACGCAAACATTAATGTTGTATTAACACATATGAAAATTACAAATAATTATGAAACAGTACATTCAAACAGTTCGAAGACAGGACTTAGTAATAATTTTTACAGCCACTTCTCATAAACCGAATATCTCTTTGAATGTCATTTCAAAAGAAGGATAAAGTTTTCCAACTCGTGATATGCTATGTGTAGATTTTAATTTTTGATATTTCATTTTTTTGTCAATTTAGCATACAGCAGTTTTTATCTGAAATAACTCAAGAACGCCCTAGGTGTTTTCATAAACCCACAATGGTTGATATAATAAATAACAAATATTACTTGTTTCTTTCGCATATGAAGAGGATCAGCAAATATTATATTACTTTTTACAAAACAGTGATAATAGGTACAAAAGTTTTCACCAAGTACAAAATCGAGATAAGGGGTTTTGTCTGTTCTATTGTCATACCCGTATTTGGGAGGGTTTTTCAAGTCATTTTTGACTCAGGCAGTGTACTATTTCCTACTATTTATCGGGAGGTTTTGGTGAACGACTATTGAGTTGTTGGTATGAAGTCATTGAAGAAGCAAAAACTAGCATCACTCTTAACTTCAATCATCTGTATTGATATGATTTTGCCCCTAAGGACAGTCTAAAGTCTTAAATATATCTCTATTTTGCGTAAAAGATAAAGTGTATGTTAAGTCAAGACTGAAATTGAAATAAATAAATAACTCACTATCAGAGCTTGACAGCCATCACGAAGATTCTACTAATTATATTTTTAAGATTATAACAATATTAAATAGAAAATATAGAATAAAATATTTATATACATTATTAGGGTTTTATTCTTAATACTCGGAAATAACGCTTTTGGTTAAAGGAAGCTGATTGTTAACATTTTCGTTCCATGTTTGCTTCAAGTCAACCACTTACATGTAATTTGTTCATATTTTTTTTTTATTACTTTATTTCATTTGGTTTTTTCATTATCTGCTTTGATTTTTCTCAATGAATAAGATTCTACACCATTTCGACATAGTCCACTGTAATCGTAAGAATATCGCATGCATGAAGTCCCGGCAACTACGATGGATAAGGTTCATTAATCAATGAAATACATTGATAATGTTATGAAAATAAAGACTTTAATAGATTTTTATTAACTAATTTAATTTCATATACATTCTGATTAATTGAATATACACACTCGTTTTTCAAGTAGAGAGATATTCTAGAAAGTACAGAATAATAGACACATAATAATTTGAAAAAATATTATACTATTTTTCTTAAACATTGCATATTCTTAAACCAAGACGGGGTATTAGATCCTCGCCTTCCTACTTCCCATTAAAACTAGTTCAGGTCCGTAAAAAAAGCTATGTATGTTTTGTTAATTAACTATTCGTCGAATATCGACCATAAAGAAAAACAAAAGAAACAATTGGACCACAGAGTATGTGTGGCGTGTACAAATACTTGTGTGAGTATATGTGTTTGTGAAAGGCATGGTAGTGTGTAATGTTTAATTTATTAGTTTTATGTACTTTATAAGCATTATTATTGAAAAATGTTAACGTTCTGCACTTCTTCTACACATAAACTATAATTATGCCAAATTGAATGCTCCTACGTCCGCGCAATTTTCGTAAAAAGGTGTCCAAAGTTTTTGCATCACGTATTAATATATAAATTACCACAGATTATTTTTAATACATGCTATTGTTTACCATTTTGAATATAAGGGATACAAATAATTGTGTTTGAACGTCTATAAATTGTGAAACAAATATGAAGTGTAAATAAGATAACTCCATTATCTTTGATATCTAATGTCTGTTTGACCAGCACCTAGACGCATGAATAGCGCATGTACATTACAAATACAAATGTTTCCAATATATTAATATAAAATTCACAAAATCTTTTGCGAACGTGTTGTTTATCATGGATTTAGGAAGTCATTATTATTATTATTAAACAAAGCTCCCTCAGCGGTTTTAAACATTCTTAGAGAGTAGAGTAGTTATAAACACAATCCGTTCGATACAGACTTATAAAGTCCACAAAGGAA
>DVQP01003025.1:0-11448 GCA_018231745.1 Danaus eresimus
TTTTTTTTTCATACCTTCAAGCATATGTTATTGATACACTAATCGTAATCTTTCCAAAAAGGCCTTTTCACTTCACTACTTAGTTGTCCATACGCTGCCATATCTTGTGCTAGAGCTATGCCTCACTTCTTTAATTCTCTCCTTCGAACGATCAGATTGGCGATTTTGGTTGTGATATTATTGTTCATATTCAATTTTTGATTTTTTTTTATCTTTGGCAGCTTGAACGATACATTTTTTAGATCGTCCAAGTCATACTCTGGGTCGGTGATGTCACTCTGTATACTCTCAGGCATAAGCCAACGATTTTGAACAAGTACATAATCTAACTGATTCCTGAAACTACTGCCTGGGGAGAACCACATATATAGGCATTGTAAATGATGCTTATAGCGTCTACTAGTAACCGTAAAAATTTCTTCAGTACAAAATTTAACCAAGCGCTCCCCCCTTTCATTACGATTACCATTTCCATACTTTCCTACTATCCGCTACTGGTGTTCATCGTCCCTAGTAGTTTCTTCCTTTGTGCTAAAGTCACCCGGTACTGTAGTGACTTCACGCTTTGTTGTGCAGATGTTACTGCATAATATAAATTTTCAATCTCTTCCACAGTAGATTGTGCCGTGGGTGCATAAACCTGTATGATGTTTATTCGACAGGGAACAATTTTTAATGTCATGATAATAATTCGAGCGTTTACTAGTCTGTAATCTGACGTAAACTTTGCCATAGTAATTGGTACTATAAAAGCCACCCATTTGGATTTTGTATACGAATGTAAACCAATTCATCTTTAAGGCTCGACAAATAAATTTTATTTAGTCGATCGGTAGTAGAATAACCTGAATCTATAAAGTGGGTCTCGCTGAATCCCAATATCCAGATGTTCTTTCTCTTCATCTCACTTTCCACCGAAAACAGTTTTCAAGGTTGGTTTCAGCCGCGTACATCCCATGTTCGAGTGCGCTGAAGCTGTCGAGCTGACTTGATCTTATCAGTAGCAGTTTCTATCTGATGCCTGATTCGCTTGCACATGGCCGGTAGCATATTTCATACCACCATTCCCGGATTGGTGGCGCCATTCGTCAGTCGGATCGCATGACAAAATCGCTTCAATATTTCCGTTTACTATAATGACCCTCGTGTAATGATGGTGCCGTTATCTCTCGTTGCTTTCTGCACCAGATATTTTTGGGCGTTATTAACACCCAAGGCCGGTATTGATCGGTCGCCAGATCCTCGTCAGTTATCCAACAGGGGGTAACAGTTTCTACCTACAAACTGTCGAATTGCGGCACGTGCAGGTAAGGTTAAAATTTGGGTATTTTAGATATTTTGACCTCTTACCCCCCAATAATAGCTTATATTATTAATTATTATACGTTTATATAATTTTATATCTAAACTACAACAATAGACATAAATATTAAATAGTTCTATTTCGTGGCATAAATATGTTATTGTAACAGAAGCAACAATATAACGAATCTTCGCTTCCTATTTAACAAAATATTTTTATTTTAATGCTACTAATAACTTACGCTCCAATTAAGTCTCTCAATTATTCAAACGTACATGCACGCGATTTTAAAACTTTTATTTAAAACGTTTTCCCAATCGCTTCTCCTAAAATAAGCATGGAGTACCAACATCGTTGTGTAATTAATATGTAATGTTATTTAAAGATAAACCTCAATTGCCTCTTTTGTGCAGCAATTAAGCCACTTAACTTTAACATTTCAGTTACCAATTATATTGCGATGATAAATGTTTTCTCTGTACGGTACAATTAAATCATTATTGTATTAAAACAAACGTAGACGTTATTGAGAAAAACTGTATTTGAAATTTAAATAACTGGACCTTCTTTTATTATCATACCTTGTTATAAAATATTGCAGAAAATGTTCTTCCCATTTGATGATTATGCTTATTAGTATGACTTACACATACTAAATAGGATGTTATACTATAATGTTTCAATTAATTCACTAATATTCAACTTTTTATGAATAATGTTTTTAACATCTGTGGCCCATGTCTTTTAATTAATTAACGCTGAAGTGTCTAAATAGTGTAGTGATTTGAAGAACAAAATGTGATAGAAGTTTTATATGATACAGTAATTATTATTTTTACATTGTATTCAAGATGTGCTATGAACTTAATGCAATGAAATTTCTAGCCAGCTTTATGAGAGATTAAACGAAATATTAATTACTTCGTTTCAATTTGCCTATAAAAAAGCAGGAAAATTTATTTTTGAATGAAAAAAACCTCTTTAATACTTTCGACTTGTTTAAGATGTGTAAAAAGAATTGGATGTCTAAAAAACAAAACAAAAAGTTTGGTGCAAATATTTTTTTATTGTACCACTTTATGTTTGTGACATAACATTTCATATCTGAGACTGCTTTATCAAATAGGTACGCTGAATTTACAAAGAAAACAAAAGCCTATGTCAGAGACGCTTACAGTCGAGTGGGCCAAAGTAATGGTTGCATTGTTTAGATATATTACTGAGAGTGAATTCCTTCTCACAAGAAACGTTACATATATGTGTTTTGTAATTAGACCTAGGTGGAAGTAGCAAACTTCAAATATACTGCACAATTTTGAGGAAGTTTATGAACATATAATATTTATATTATTACATTTATTATTCTCCTTTTACTTTGAAACTGTATCTATATGCCCAAATGTTTATAAACTTAAGATTATTAACTTCTAAAATTTACACTTGCATACCTATGCATTTTTATTAAGAATCGTATATGTAACTGATTAATTCATTCTTTGCACACATACCACTTACATTTTTTTTGGTTACCAGTATCGAATTCCGTTCTGCCCAATATCGATATTAATAGTGTTTTTGAATACTAATTAACTGGTGAGCCCCTTAATTTTTTATCCCATTTTCATTGCAATGTTGCTATAGCGACCAACTTTATATTTATCTAAAACTAAAAAAAATCTGATTACTACGCGATTTTTTACATCTCACATCTCGTCTGCCCGTGATCACGGCTACTGTAAAGTAATCGAAACGTCGGGATAATGTAGTTTAAACATTAATAAAAAATCGCGTAGTAATCCGAAATTTTTTTAGTTTAATTTAAATGTCCCGCGAAAATCTAACATGTCATTTATATTTATCTACGAGTATATAATACTTTGTTTGTGTTTTACAACTTTAAAGATTTCTGAATAGGGTGTGGACATATGGCATGTGGACACGTGGACATAGACATGAGAACTCGTAAAGTTTTAATTGTTGTTATTTTACTTTCTTGCTTTTGGTATAGTAGCTCTAGAGTTTAGACTAATTTCACGATTGTAAGTCTCTTCCAGGGTGAGTAATATATATTCTGTTTCTCTTTAGAATATGACGGGATTGAATAACCATAAAATTTCGCTCCTAAAAGTATTTTAAGTTATCACATAATTTGATCGGTTCGTGCCCAGTGCACCAAGTCTACGAACCAGAACTGTACTCTGATTTTTCTGTTCGAACCTCTCATTTCCTCGATATGTCCTCCTCCTTAAGCGAAATATTCTTGAAGTAGAGCTTAAAATATGTAGTATATAATAAATTCAATTGAAATAATATTTATTCAAGTATATTTATTCAAAATTTATATGTTTGCTGTAATTACAATTAAAAATACATGTTTTATTACAACTGAATAGTTAACTTGGATACCAGACCCCCTACTGATATTTTCACTTATCACTTATGACGTAGGTGTAGATGGAAAGTTGACTATGATAGTAAAACCCTATTCACTACTTTCATGAAGACCTTATAATTAGAAGTGGAAAGGAACACATACATAGGCAAACTGATTCAATCCTTTACTTTGCGCATGAGTCACCAAGTTTTCTTGAAGGTAATCGAGCCCTAGACAGTATTATTTAAATTCTTGATGGACTATGTTTCTTTACAATGTTAATAAAATACATTTATATTTGCAAAAAAATATTGATTCCAGACTTGGTTGTGTCTGAAAAGATAAAAATATTTATCACAATATAAAACACGTGAAGATTGTTAAAATGTATAGCATAATCATCAAAAGTGATTTTCTAATATCCAAATAAACCGATATTTTTTCCGGACATTAAAATTTTGCTATAAATAACATACGGACAATTTAATAGATTTAAATATTTACCATTTTTATGTGAAAGGTGAGAAACAAGCACATGGCCTTCTTGGTGTGCAGTAGCCACCATTGCCCATGGATATATGTAAAATAACGAGGTTGCAGATGCGTTGCCGAAGTTGAGTGTTGAGGAACGAGGAAAGAGTGGGAATAAGGAGAGTACATGAAAGGGTGAAAACAGGGGCAGGGCAAACAGCCTTCGAATTTATGGCAAGAAACGTAGCAACTAAGACTTCTTCGCGGCGATCTTCTGCGAGAGGATAGTACTTCCTTTGTGAAATTAACCCTTTTTCGAGTTTTAGTAACTTGATCACAATCAAGCTTCACCGCTTAAGTATATATACATACATAGTACAGATAGAAATAGAAATAGATAGATAGAAATTCTTGAATACTTTCATGTATATAAAATCCACTTTTAAATATCGTATATTAAAAAATATATTCATGTTAAAATGATATTAGTACTGCAATAACAACTTTAATTTTGCATATCTTACCCTTTATCTATCAATTGGGAAAAATATTTTAATAATATTGTCTTTCCGTGATCATTGTCTTAATTAGTTGTTTAATATAATAATGCTCAACATAGACCAAAATTTGACTAGGAATGAATAGTTTTGGGTTTTAAAATCTATAATTGTAATTTTATACAACCCAGTTATTAAATTGCATTCCTTTGTAATTAAAAGCAACAGAGACATTTTAATATGACAACCCCAATTAGTTTGTGATGAATTTGTAATAAGCCCTAATTAATTATAATCCTAATTAATTTGTCTTGATAATGATAACTCCGTCAGCTTATAGCAGCTTGGATTATGTTGCAATACTACTCTGTAGATATACATAAATAGTAAATTAAATGTCGTAATATTAATGTAAAGTTAAATGACACTTTAAATTTTTAAATAAACACAAATATATGCGATAACGGAGATTCAAATATCCCTAATGCCTTCCGGTCAAACAATCACGTCCTCAGACTTTATGACTGAAATCGCTCAGTGATCCGCAACAAAGCAGTTTTCCACTTCGACTTTGTCAAAGAAGGTACATTTACGAATATTTCATCTTGAAAATGTTTTATCTTCCTTCAAAATTTATACAAAAGCTTCTATTTTTCACTTTTATTGCAGAAATCTGAAATGATAAAAAAGAAATGATGTTTCAAGCGAGACATTTGTTGTTCCCTTATGGACCTCGCAATCTTTATCACGGATAACGATTTAAAGGTCTAACAAAACTTTTACTCATAGAATGGTATGATAACATTTCCTTTATGTTTGATTTATATACCCATGGGTATATATTTTATATACTATATTTTATAGTATAACAGAAATTTTTCGATATGTCGGGCACATAATTGAATCTAAAGCAAAATTTGTTATTCGATACATAGGAATACAAAGCGGATATTTTTTATAAAATTATTTTTTAAACTGTATATCTTTCTAAATTGAACGTGTGGACTTTCTCGTGCTATTTATTCCTTAGAACCTTACATTACATTTATTATTTTTGTTATTTTTGTTCTTTATATGGAAATAAGCTTACTTCAATTTGACAACATAATTTTTTGAATTTAAAACCAACTCTTTTCAAACTTTTAAATTAAAAACAACTTTATTTTTCTGTTGTAGTTTAAAATCTGTTGAGCAGAAAGCAATATGATTAATAGCCAAAAGCCGGACCCTAAATAAATTTGGTGAATTTCAACAAAATCTGCTCAGTAGTTGTTGCGTGATGCTGACATGCAATATATTAACCAAATTTATATTATTTTGTGTGATATTGAACAATTAGTCCATGGAAATTTAATACTCAAATACTTTGGTTAACCAACATTTAAATTAAATCTGCATTTTATTGTCCCTATCTTCGATAAATATAAACTTAAGAACTTCAAAAATTAAAAAGAAATTACAATCAATGTGGCAAATATAAATCATGTATGCTCGGTTTCCAAAAATGAAAATAATAAATTTCAGGCACACCTACGAACACAGATTTTCAATTAAAACATTTTATTTACTTACATGTCATCATCACATAAGCAATTCATTTATTTTGTTATATATAATATGATACAATTGAGGTTTGAAATTATAAACAAATCATGTTTCTAAAATCTTCTCGAAATATTTATTTAAACAATGATTTCTCAGATAGTGTTTTTCTTAAATTATATGCAAACTTAAAGTTTAGTAAGATTGAAATTCAAAATTTATTGTCGGTCTTATTTATGTACATTTGTTCGCTACCGTATGTTATATTATGGTAATTTGTCTAACGTTGACCAGATGTGTTTCTATGTTGTCTTTAAAATAAATATTAAATTCTATAATTTCTTCGGGGAAGTAGATGTTATTAGTCAATTTATGTCACATTCTTTTAATGTCAAAATTATTATTGCTAAGAGCATAGTTCATGACTTTCTTTCAAGATGTAAATAGAATCAATTGTTTAATTAAACAAATTTGAATGTTTTAGTAACATGCAATAAATACCATTATACATTGTAACATGAAAAAACATTCGTTTCTTATTAATCGTAAATGAAGAATACGAGCTGACAATTCATCAGATGTAGCCATAGATAATACAACCGCGTTTCAAATTACGTAGTCCGTCTAATTGATAGCGTAAATAAGCTTCGTTACAGCAAAGTAAGCACTTTAGTAAATTATCTATCTAATTTTTAAGGATTCCCTCGTTTGTTTAACGTCATTTTTTATAAAACTAATATATTTCTGATTTACATAGCGACTTTTTAATACTTTAAAAAACTACATAATCCAGACGTTTCGGTAACTTTTCAACAACCGTGATCACGGGCAACAGATGTAAGTGTCTGTCAGTTGGTCCTGTTATTTATCACCTACCGCCATCGATTTCTTAATTGTCTTATCTTTCTTTTCCTATATTATAAAATAATAAGATAGGAAAAGAAAAATAAGAAAATTAATAATAAAAGAAAATTAATAATTGTAACATGTACGATAATCAAATGCTTATCGTACATTGGACAAACAAAGAGGAGCATCGGTACAAGGGTGACATCAAAAATTTGTGCGCGTCGTAGTCAGCAGTGTATGAATACACAATAGACAAACCAGGCCACTATATTCGGTTTGATAAACCAAAAATTCTCACCCGTGAAGACAGGTACATACCAAAATTATTCCGCGAGGCTATTGAAATTAAAAAACATCCGAATTTCAAAAGACAAGATGGCTAGAATCTGTCCAACACCTGGAATCCTCTCATTAAAAATATAAAATCCCATGTCTGTGACCACACCGCAGGATCTCGCCATGCATCTCACCGTTAGTGCATTCTGTCGGCATCCAGAGCAGTACGCCAAAAATTTAGAATTTTGGAGTTATAAAAAATCTTAGATCTCATTATGTTATTTGTTATGACAAGCAAATGTATCCCTGTTCCTTCCCTCACTGTTATTTTTAAATTGATAAAGATACTGTAAAATTGTTTTTTTTTTAATACAAAAGAAGAAAAGGCCTCAACAGCGAAAAGAAAACAAAAAGGGTAACATACATGTTAATAAAAAGTTTTATGGTGTCCCTTACTTACATATGTATATAAATATGATTGTCACGTTCAATGTAACAACTTGTGAAATCATCGCAAATGTTACTTTACCCACTTTCTGTGAAATTCCATGACATCTTTGGCCAAAACAGTTACCAATTAGCACACAGAGTCATGCCGCCAACCGATTTGTTTGGTTCCAGTATTTTGTCTGATGAAATTGTATGGAGAAAAGGTTTAGATAATTTCACTGAGATTTGGAGCAAGGTAATTTGTGATATTAGAGGACACGAATATACAAGCGTGCTTTTTCACAAGATGCTAACTGTTAATGCTAACAAGAGCCCTTTCACCTTTACACCAACTTTTCAGAATGTATCACTGTAAAACTTTGGGTGGTTAGTTAGTTTAAAGTTTACGCAGCAGTAATTAGGTGTCCTTGCAAAAATGCGGCATTATTTCAATTAAGAATAGCTTCTTTGGCTATAAAAAGCCGGTCCAGTACGCGCAGAATACTGCTGTCACATCTGGGCAGGCTCTGTTTAATGTCCTATCAATAATTTTGACTCTGTGGAAAGACGGGAAAAAAGGTTATGCGTAATCAAAACTTGGCTGAAATCAATTTCGTCAGCTTTTGAGTACAGGCAGAAAGTACCCCCTTTATTATATAGCATAAGAGAGAGGGAGAGTGCACTTTGGAGAGTGTACGCAGTATTTCCAAGATTAAGTATTAAGAACCCCTTATCACCCTTCAACCAGACACACGGTAGGACTCCAACATTTCTTTGTACACCTTGCCCACATTTGCACTAGTCAGTATGCTTCCACCTTCTTAATATTCACAGAACAAAAATAGAAACAGTTTACCTCCTTCTGTTTTTTTTAAGTATAATTTGGCATCTTCAAGACTAAAAGTTGATAGACTGTTCGGGTGAAATGACAATCAATTCACTTTCCACTTATGCATATATATGTATTTATCAAAAATTAGTCTTATCTAATGAGATCTTAGATTTTCACATCTCGTCTGCCCGTGATCTGTACGGCTACTGTAAAGTAACCGAATTTGCTTAACAAAGAATCCTATTTAGTATCTTTTTTAATTAGGTTATACAGATTCCAAAGAATAAAGCAATAAACACTGGAGTGGTGATCGATACACAAATAATTCAAGAGCATATAATATCCATACCACAGGAAGCAGGTCTCCTGGGCGGATCTATGACAAGCACCGGCGGCAATCTCAACTACAAGGGATTTTGGAGTTTAGATTAGACTTAAAGGCCTTGTCGCTTTCAAATTTACAAGTAAGAAAATTGACAAACTAAATTTAATTATACAAGAAATTACTTTTAATTGCCTTAGATATTACTTTTTAAGAATTTAAAGTTATTTCCAAACTCAAATGTCACTACATCGCTCAGATAGTAACGTTGATGTATTTTATACATTTAATCTAAGGTCAGCTATGTTTTGTGATATTTTTGACTTATATTAAAACAAAAGCATGACAAAAATTTCAAGTTTTTGGAAAATTTATTAATATTTAAAATACTAGCAAAATATGACAAAACATAATAATCCAATAGGAAACTCCAAACTTATAAAGGCTCGGCGTTATAAGAAAGTTTATTTGTTCTGGGTTCCTTTATTAGTTCAGCAGATTACGTTATTGTTCCGCTGTTACCTCAGCGCTCGCTTTGTCTTTATCAACAATGTTATCTTTATTTACCTTAATATGGTTTTCGCGGGCCTTAATACAATATGAAAATACCTCCCAAGGAATATAAACTGGGGTGTTAATTTGTTCTATAAAGTTCAGAGACACTTTATTTTAAATATATCATAAATATAAATTTACTGGTATTAAAGTAATAGTTTGCTTATTTTTTTACAAATACAACTTAACGATAATATTTTTATATACTGAACCTTTATTTTAAACAAGTTCAAGGATGACATCCTCAAGAATAGCCATTACAACTTATACATTTTGGAAATTGTAATTGGATGCATTTAAAAACAAAAAATTTACTAGTAGTTTTTTGTTAATATTTAAAGAAATCATTTCATTCAATATTTTCGAATTGTGTTTAATATAATATCTTTTCAAAACATTGACTTGAGTTTTATTTATTTTTTGGTGTTTTGAATTACAGAAATTTATTGAATGAGACTAATAACTTTATAAGATTTCTTTATGTTATTACCATTTTTGAATAATAATTAAATTTTACATGAAGAAGCAATGCACTGACTCCCTAAAAATGGAAACTATTAATCAAAACAAACTTTTTATGCTATTCTAAAAAAAATGTACTAAATTTAATAAATAATGCCGCAAAAAAATATATATTCATTATAAAAAGTAATTCTCATTTTATATTCACTAGGGGTTCTTAAATTTTTTCACGTCATATTGAAAATTGCATTGAGATTACTTTGTTATACTTTGAGTCCTTTTTTTTAATTTTCTTAATTCTTATCCTATGAGAAAAGCAGAGTAAATGTTTTGCTTTAAAAAATGGTGATTATATGTCGATTAAATCGTACATGTATTAAAATTATACTTGTGTTTTAGTGTTATATATTACGTACCACAATTGGTACCTTATCAAGGGTGGTGAAACATAATTTTTTTCTATGGTTGAACATTAAATTTAGTTCCTAAAACTTAATAATTTAATCATACTTACAATTTTATGAACAAGAAAAAAACTTATAAAATACACGCTAAAGTACGAGTTAACAGTAACGTTAGCGTAAGTTTAAAGATCTTGGTATCATTTTTTTTTTCTTTTTCATATCTATATTTCAACACAGATAGTCCTCTAGGGAAATTCACTATTTAAGTGCTTGGTGACCAGAAGAGAATATTTATTTCGACTTTTTAATGAAACTTTCCTTAGGATATAAATATACTTATATCATGAGAATACGAAAACGTTTATGATATAAATAAGTAAAAATAAATTATGGTGATGCTGAATGAATCATATGGCTTTGCACCCCGTAATTTTCATATTTAATCAACATTAATACATAAAATGAACAGTAAAATTTAATATCCAGCTTTAAATATGCGAACGTACATGTTATAAATATTTTGGTTCTAATAACGGTTACGGATTGAAAATATTAATATTACATCGGTAAATAATAATTAAAATGACCTAAACATTTTCGAAGAATTAACAGACTGCTTAGCTTTAGTTGAAGTTATTTGTATGTAAGTACATTTGATTAATAACTCGACCAAATATTTTATTTTGAGCATTCTTATAATTTGTATAAATTATATATACCTTTATTTATTTATAGTAGAAAAATAATACATTTATTTATTATAACAGCTACTTCTACAAGACAACTGTATTTTGGATTTTTTTTAAAGTAAAAGTATATAACCGATATAAGTACATGCGAGAAATTGACGGATAAAAATGGAAATTTATATCCTTTTCCAGAACTAAAGTTTTCTATACTTACTTCTTGAATAGGATTACAGGAAATAATTTTAATGTACAATTAATAGTGTAAATATTTCTGATGTTCTTACGTACTCACTACATATTAAAAACATTTAAACATCGCCGGGGCAACATCGTCGTATGGATAAAAAATCAAAACGCGTGACGCCATTGCCTCCGCGGAACGAAAATAAAGCCGTGTGAACCAGAAGATTCCTGATACCAGACAAGCAATGGAATGGTATTGC